>RQTK01001304.1:51464-84334 GCA_003991915.1 Elysia chlorotica
AATAATAATAATAATAATAATAATAATAATAATAATAATAATAATAATAATAATAATAATAATAATAATAGTAATAATAACATTAACAACAACAACATCAACGAGAAGGAGAAGAAGTAGAAGAAAAAGAAGAAGAAGAAGAAGGAGAAGAAGAAGAAGAAGAAGAAGAAGAAGAAGAAGAAGAAGAAGAAGAAGAAGAAGAAGAAGAAGAAGAAGAAAAAGAATAAGAGAACAACAACAACAACAACAACAACAACAACAACAACAACAACAACTTCACTTATAGTGTAATTTTCCTAATAATATTATTTTGCTTGGCTTATTGGAGGTGAAGTGCGCACTTTGAACAAAGGTTCTTTATTCAATCAAGGACATAAGGGTAAAGTTCAACCGTCTCCACTGGAGCGGAAGGCAAGGCGTCCTTGAATAAATAATTATTTATCTGCAATAAGCTTGCATTTTGACAAAATCAACAGAGGGGGTTCGTGTGTTAACTAAGTGAGACAGGATACATATCACCTTTGGCTTTAATGGTGTTTTTTCTGGGTATACTTTCCTAACATAATGTGTAACCTAGTATTTCTGTAATGATATTTCGATGGATCGATCTATTATCAACAACGTACACGTTGTGGTTGTTGTTGTTTTTTAATATAGGCGGGTAGTGTATGGTAGTCCGCGGTGTTAATCTTCAAGGGTGTATTTCGAACAGTGGTTCTTTCATTTGGTTTGTTGATCTTCAATTTAGCCCGTACATAGCATTACTGTTTTTCTTTTTCTTTACTTTCATTGTTGGTTTCTTTTTTGTTGTTGGTGGTGATGCTGCTGCTGTTGTTGTTGTTGCTCTGTTGTTGCTTTTGTTGGACACCCCAAAGACTGAACGCGTTGATTTCCTGAGTCAAGGCGGGGAATAGTAGAATCTAGATGAAAATGATCAAGTGACGATCAGGGTAAATTCACGCCCTAGAACAAGTGACGATCATAGTAAATTCGCGCCCTAGAACAAGTTACGATCATAGTAAATTCACACCCTAGAACAAGTGACGATCATAGTAAATTCACGCCCTAGAACAAGTAACCATCAAAGTAAATTCACGCCCTAGAACAAGTTACGATCATAGTAAATTCACACCCTAGAACAAGTGACGATCATAGTAAATTCACGCCCTAGAACAAGTAACCATCATAGTAAATTCACGCCCTAGAACAAGTGACGATCAGGGTAAATTCACGCCCTAGAAAAAGTGACGATCATAGTAAATTCACGCCCTAGAACAAGTTACGATCATAGTAAATTCACGCCCTAGAACAAGTTACGATCATAGTAAATTCACGCCCTAGAACAAGTGACGATCATAGTAAATTCACGCCCTAGAACAAGTTACGATCATAGTAAATTCACGCCCTAGAACAAGTTACGATCATAGTAAATTCACGCCCTAGAACAAGTTACGATCATAGTAAATTCACGCCCTAGAACAAGTTACGATCATAGTAAATTCACGCCTTAGAACAGGTTACCGTCAGGGTAAGTTCACGCCCTAGAACAAGTGCGTCTCGTGATACCGTTCTGTATCTTGTAGGCATATCTTTCCGCTGACCCCACTCAACGTTTGCATCGAAAGTTAACTAGTCTAAATTTCTAATCATAGATGGCCTTGATCTAAAAATTACATCGAGACCCACTTTTCAAATACCTTTTATTATTTTATATAATGAGTGGCAGTGTTAGCGTGATGTTTGCCCAAATTATATAATAGGCTAATTATAGCAGTACACGCCTGGTGAATTCTGAGTGTCCTTACCTCAGACAGGTGGACATAGGTAGATAGTGAAATTGTTGGGAAGATAGTGACATTTTTGTGTAGATAGTGAAATTATAGAAACTCTTGTCTGGTGTTTGAAAGGTCATATGAGACCATAAAATGTATGGAATATTTCGTTCTAAAGCACTTCCTGCTTCAATATGCTTAGAAAACAGATTTACTAAATATTATTGTGTAATGTCAACATGCTTACGCCTTTTTTTTTCTTACTGTCGATTTTGATATTGATACTATCGTCAAGGAGCAGATCTGTGTGTGTGTGTGTGCGTGTGTGAGTGCGCGTGGGGGAGAGTTAGTTTATAATAGTGTATATGATGGTCGTTTGAGCTTTTTCTAGCGTTTGTAACGAAGAACTTTAACGTGAAGGAACGCTTTTAAGTCTCGTACTTCTCTGAGGAAGTTGTTTTGTAGATAGGAAGTAAAGTTGATAAATTACGTAACTTATTATGGATGAAGTATTCATGTAGAGGGGTCATGACTGCGTGACGCGCAATTGTACTGATAACATAATTTGACTTTGACCATTTACTGTGACGGATGGGGCAAGGACACCAGTTGGTTAAAATAAGCGTTGCGTAATTAACTGCACTCGATGAATGGGTCAAACAGTGCCACTGTCTTAATAAGGGCTCAAATATTCCTCTTTACAGCAGTTTGGAAACTTTAATATTGCGCCTTTTTTCACATTTGTATTTTGTATAATGGAATCAGACAATTTCGTCCCAAACATTATTTCTGTGACGGTATTACATTTCCTTCAATCGAGAGCTACAGTGTAAGGTTAAAAGGGTAAGAGTGATAGTTTATCTTAATGGGGATTGCTTTTCATCCGTGAAACCGTTTTCCAACTTTGGGATTGTTTTCCCTAACTGTAAACTATTATCCAATATTGTCGGAAGTTACATGTATGTGTGCCAAGAGAATTATGGCACCCATTAATTATTAAAAAACTTCAACTCCAGTGTTTCATTTCGCATCCACAGGTGTTGTCGTCGAGATACCCTAATGAGTTTCCGTCCTATTTCTCTAGCGGGGTCAAAGGCTTGTGACACAACCTGGAGAAGACGTACAGCTGGGAGGCTGAATGCGCCTGCACCCGGCTGACCTATATTGCCTTATCTTATCGGTAACATATATACATAAACACATATCATAACATTCTAGATTTTTCCACAGGAAGCCCTCTATTTAACTGCAGTATAATTTTAAATTCTTTCATGTTTCACTTGCAGCGTCGGGACAACTGTTGTGTGAATGGGCGATGTAGTTTCCAGCGCAGCTCTAAAGTGTGTGATTCATTTCATCATCTCCTTGATCGCTCCGTCGCGCGTCGTAACGTCGTAACGTCGTAACGTCAACATCACATTGGGCAGTATGTGGCTGTCTGTTGCGCCAGAGTTGGAAACCTCAACGTCCAGCGTCTTCTCAGAGTCAACAGGGCAAGGAACTGAGCGCCCAGGGCGTGGTAAGCCTACTGATGACATCCTTTTCGGAGCCGGTCCTGATCTCCATGGTGATCCAGGGCTGGACTCTGCCAGATTCAAGTCCAGCGGATGTGACGTCTCGACTTCCGACAACGACAGTGGCGCCGTCGATGACGCTGATCTCACGGGCTCAGATGACGTCATCGGGGAACCCCCAGCCCATATCCCGGACGGAGGATACGGCTGGGTGGTGGTCGCCGCTAGTTTCTTCAACGCTTTCATCATCGACGGAGTGGGCAGCTGTTATGGGCTCATCTTACCCCACGTCATGGAGAAGTACGGATCTTCGGCATCGGTGGCTTCTTTTGCAGGTTCTCTGTTCAACGCTCTTCTGATCATGGGTAAGGATGCTCGTGAAATACTGTTCGGAATATTTCATAATTAGTTGTTTCTTTTTCTTTCTATTACGAGTATGTTTTCAATCTTTGTGCTGTTGTCATAATTCAAATTATGCAGTATTGTTTCACAAATATCTTGGTCCTGTTGCATCATCCTGTTGTTTTTTTTATTGTGATAAACATTTCAAAGCTTTGTTTGAAAGAGACCGCAATAGTGGTTTCATCATTATTAATTTTTCAAGATTTAGACATATAAAACCAACGGTGAAAAAAAGTCACATCAAAAAGCCATTACCGGTTACGAATATATTTTCCCTTTGTTGATATCATAATGGAGTTTCAAAAGTCAAGTCCCACACTACCAAGGCTTCTGTGGTTTGTTTGTTGTTGTGCGCGAAGACATTAAGTCGTTGTGCCTGAAAATTTTCCCTTTTTAAAGTAATCGGTACATTTTGCAAGAGATATCCGGTAATTCACTATTCACTTCAAAAAAGATTTCAACCATACCGTTCAAACTATTAGACATATATTTGACTACATGTACTTCGTTGTGAAATGCTCCATGTATGACGGGCGTGTAATAACTAATTGAAAAAAAGAGAAACTCATGTTTTAACATAAATTTCTTGTTTAGCTTTATACCAGCCTTCAATCGCTTTATGTTAACGGGATCTTAGTCTACATAACTGATATTTTGTTTCGTTGAATAAGATAATAGGATGATGTTGGCTATCGCTAAAAAAGTTACTAATGTATTAAGAATAACTGAGAAGTATACTTTCTAAACCATCGTTATTTTGTCTCAATAGATTTCTATATGAACTATATGTCTAGTTTAACTTCAACGGTATCAGGAGGATTCAATACGTAACCAATTATTATCAGGCAGGATAGTGAATCTTTAGTCTTAAGTTGTCCGCTTCGTTTCATTGACCTTAGTAAATCGATCACTTAGTGCACCTTGAATTCCTTTGATGTCCTTCATTCATATCAAGTATGCCGTTATGTAATGATGACTAATTGTTAGTTAGTACAATTATCTGCTGCGTAACAATTGGGCAGTTAGGTTTTGTGTGTGTACAATCTATATGTCTCCGTCCATTTGAACCTGCCTGTTGGGAATGTGAATTATGCGATAGAAAAGGTTTACGGCGATGATGGAGCGATTAATTTTAAACAGTACACCTTAACCTATAATGCGACAATTATAATCTACAAAATGACACTGTCGTGAATTACGTCGTTTTTTTTTTGTTTTTTTTTTGTTTATTTGTTTTTGTTGGGGGTTTTAAAAGGGGGGGGGGCGTTATGAATTAAACCGCTTAAATCATAATATCTGCAACGATCATTTAGAAATCAGTTTAAACACATCTGTACACATCGACAATTCTCCACCGCTGTCAATCCAGCGATTGATTTTTCCGATTGACATCTATTACTGTACCCCTTTATATTTTTATTATTGTTTTAGTTCTCTGAATTTCATTTTTAGTTTTTCTCTTCGTCATTTTCCCCAACCATGGCTATTATAACTATCTGAAAAACTGATAAAAAGTTTACCTTTGTAGCTACATGATTATTGTTTACTTATCTATCAATCGATGGTTTTATCTATCAATCTATCTATCTTGTTTCTCTCTGTCGATATCTTCCTTTTTTTCTATTCATCTATCTTTTGTTTTTCTATTTAAATATTTATATTCATCACTAAGGGCTTTCTGAAGACTTGAGATTAAACTAACTACTAATCCGGCATGGCATATTGATAATATACAATGTTAAGTGCAAAATAGCCACCTGTCGCGTTGCCTTCATCCCTGAACACAACCAAAAGCTAATTAAAAACTTGAGTGTACATTATTATACAGATTCGTCTAATTTTTTGCTTTATTGTACTTTTACTTTGCGATAATTTATTACATTCCAGCTGTTAAGTTTTAGTCTTATCAGCATGGAATCTTCTCGACTCCAGTACATCATACATCCCCAGCTGGTTTTATCCAAACCATGTCCCTACTTGTTAATGACAGTCTTTGATAGGTTGCCACAGTGACACTTATTGTGCCATTAATTGGCACACACAAAAAGTTTAAACACTGTTTGCAATTACTTCTTTTTGGTGCACAGGACTCCCATTTCAGCAAGTCACATAATACTGACCAAAAAAACAGAAGAGGGCGAACTCGCACGAACAAATTTTGTCCAATTTTGAGTTCCCAATCGGAGATATCCAAAATGTGAGACCAAAGCTCTACCACTTGCGCTATATTGCCCCCCCCCCCCCCCCCCCTCGCCTCCCCCCCCCTGCGCCATTTGCCCCCCCCCCCCCTCACTTTCGTGCTCCACTATGATAGGCCCACATCTATCAGGGAATTTTTAATTTAGGGTCATGTCTCTGGTTTTAATCCACAAAGATTAAGTCAATTAATGTAGGTCGATTTTTGCCGCCCATTATACACTTAAACGAAACTTTATATATAGGCCTACTTTTTTAAAGTACGGCTAAAGTTCAATTAAGCCGGCCATAGACGTGTCGATATATTGCAGCCATCAAATGACTGGCAATATTGCTATACAATATCCCAAGCAAAAATTGCCTTCCATCTGCCCACACACATTTCGACAAAATCGTTCGATCCACAAGCTGAACATGTGCATAGTGTTAAAATATGGAGCATCAAGCAGCAGCAGTAAGGGCGCTCTCTGTGGCTATAATTATTAAGATTTGCTGAAGAAGAGCTAAGGCCAGCACCTGAACGCATGGAATCCTTAACATTTTTAAGTTCTCCTTACGAAAGACAGTGCGCAAGTTCTTATTTATTTTAATAAAAAAAAACATCTTTTTGAGCATCAGGGTTTTGCTCTCTCACCTTTGACAGTAGGGGGGCGCGGTGCAAAAGGTCCCGAGTTCGAATCCTGTCTGTTGCGTTCCCTACTGGTTGGGTCGGTGTCAGTATAATGTGACCGGCTGAGACAGGAGTCATGGTATCCCCGCCCTGTCTCGTGTGTGGCAGCACATAAAAATTGTCAGACGTCCGTCTTGTGGCCCGTCCACAAATAGCCTATATAGTGCTGCTGTTGGACGTTAAACCAACCCAAATCCAACTCCAACCTTTGACAGTAACATCTGATAAGACTATTCACGTTTTTGTTTGTCATGATAACTATCTGATTTAACTTTACATAAACACTCCTCTTCATTGTATATATAAACTAATAAAATCCAAGAGAAATTCTTCATTCCAAGATGCCATGGTTGTCTTCGATTATGAAAAAAAAAGAATTGTTTCGTTTCAACGTGTACAAAAGTAATGTCCTCACAACTCAGGATAATCAGTTAACAATGAAAGGGCTACAGTTTAGATCTTGGTTTTATCATAGTACAAACGCAACTCTGATACTTTTTTAAAGTACGGCTAAAGTTCAACAAACTCAAAGTTTTACCAATCACGAGACTATCACGCGTGTTTTTTTAAGTCGTAGGTGACTGAATGCATTTCAACTTACGGCACACGTGTATAGTTTGTTTTATCAGTCCAATTATGTAACGATAAGCCTCTTCAGACGAAACCATCCTTTTTTGTATCTTTCTTTCTTTTGATATGCTTTACTGATTAAAAAAATGTAAGTGGGAAAATCCCAGTGACCGTGCTATTAGACATGAATAACTATCAGTTGATGGTGGTAGTGGTGGTGGGTGGGGGGGGGGGAAGGGGAGGTGGTGGTGGTGAGGGAAGGGGTGGTAGTGGTGTGATATTGCTTATGATCGTGATGGTGGGTTTTTTCTTTTTTTCTTTTCTCATTTTTTTGGTGCTAATATAGTTGTTTTTTGTTTTGTTAGTGGTGGTGGTGGTGATGGTGCTTTGTTTAAACCTGCAGCCAAGTGTAGTTGTGTGTTGGGTTTTTTTATTGACGTATATAGTACTACACATGTTCATTCTGCAAGAGTCTTTAAAAATTCTGACCTTTGAGAAAAAAAAGTTGGGTTGAAGATTTTGCTATAGATAAAATGAAGTTAATGACAAAGCCTCCACAAGACTAAAAAAAGAACATAACGAATAAATAATTATACCGGGTGTGGATGATGGTCTGGCGCCGCTCTATTGAAACTAGGATAGGGCGTGACCTCTTAGTGTTACATCGAGTGCAAACAGTGAAGTCTATCGTCTCTGCGTTTCTCTTTTTTGTGTGTCTGAATGTCTGTCTTTCTGTCTCTGTGTGATTCTGTCTTTATCTCTGTTTCTATCTCTCTATCTCTGTCTTTTTCTGTAACTCTATCTCTCTCTCTCTCTCTCTCTCTCTCTCTCTCTCTCTCCATCTCTCTTATCTTTCTCCTCCAGTTTTCTTTCTACCTCTTTCTTTCTTACCTCTGATTTCTGACCTTTACTAAAAAAAAAAGTATTTCTCCCTCCTCCCCTACCTCTCTCTCCATCCATGTTAACAACCCCACGTACGCCATTATTTTTTTAATTATCTATCTATCTTATATATGGCTTGTTTTATCAGTCCAATTATGTAACGATAAGTCTCTGCAGACGAAACCATTCTTTTTTCTATCTCTATCAGTTTTTTACCTTCAAAATTCTTTCTTACTAGTTACTTTTCTTCTAACCTGAGTAACTTTCAATCCTGCCTGACTTTGTTTCTCACGCAGGCTCTGTGTCGGTGGCCCTGGTCAGGAAGTTCGGGTACCAAAAAGTGACCATCAGCGGCGGTATCTTGGCCTGTTTGGCGTTCGTCATCAGCGCTCACAGTCCAAACGTCGTTTGCTTCGTCTTGTCCTATGGGCTATTCACAGGTGAGAAAATAATATGTTTATCGTACTATATGTATATATTTATTGAATGTACTTTCTCGTAACTTTTTTTCAAGGGAAGGGGGGGGGGGAAGTCTTGCTCAACAAACAGCGGCGTCAAAATAAATAAAAGTCATTTTGTAAAAAAAAAAACTTCAATATGTTTGTTTCTATCGTGCATTATGTTTATTTCAAAAGATTCGAATGAGTCGAATCATTTAGTAACTACTATTTGCCTGCGTGCGATATATCGCTGTATAAACTAACTTAATCTAATATAAGGCTCATGGTATAAGACAAGTTACATACGTTAAGTCTTATCAGCATGAAGTGTTAACGCCTCTAATAGAGAAATGAAAGCGTTGTTGGCATATTGTATATATCTTCTTGCATGAAACATCGTCTTTTGAATTTGAAATAATCTGGAAGACCAGGACTGTCAATTTTACATCCGAATAATTCTGTTTCTTTTTTTTTTAAATACCACTGGAATAAATGAACCCATCTTACAACTTGAAATATGTACGTTTTTTTCTCCCAGCAAGTCACCTTCTCTCTCACACGCATGCTGCAATTTAACCTTTTTTTTATTGTTGCTTTGTTTACAGGTTGCGCCTGTGGTCTGGTGTTTCTTCCCTCTGTCGTCATCGTCAACAGTTATTTCCATGAAAAACGCGGCCTGGCCAATGGCATAATCTCCTCTGGTTCCGGAGCAGGGCTCCTTGTGCTCGCGCAACTGGTCAACTATCTTCTGGAGGAGTTCTCTCTAGAAGGCTCCCTGCTCGTCTTGGCCGGAGTGCTTCTCAACATGTGTGTGTTTTCCAGCGCGTACCGACCACTGGGAAACTCCGAAAGTGTTCCGCCTAAACGGGGAAACCCAAAGGCAGTTACATCTCTCAAGTCGAAGAGCGGATCGACAGATAGCGGCCTGTTGTCTTCTGAATCAGGCAGCTCCTCCTTGGAGACAGATTCGGATGATTTGGAGTCAGGCAACATTGGCAACGCAGAGAAGCCTGTGCAGACCACAGATGTTGACAGCGTGTTGGAACCATGCTTGGCCTGTATAGAAGATTCAGATACCCTGTTGGCAAAGAAAGATTGTAGCGTAGACGAGGATAGTCATAACTATAATGTTGATGAACAGGAGGAGATGATGCCCCGGGCCGAAAATTATCAACGCGCGTTGAACAACGAAAAAGAAACTGCTGTGTCAGCTGATGACAGCACACATCATAATGTATCGTCACATAATGGACAAACCCATGACGATTGTGCCAAGGTATCCAGTACAGTAACACCCTCTTCCAAAACTGAGGATCCTAACGCTTTCTTTACAGATTTGCATCAAAAGCAAGCTACACAGAGACCGCCCTACAGAGGTCGAGGTGTCCGTCAATTGTGGAGCAGTGCATACAATATACCAACGCAGCCGCCACAGTTTCATCATCGTTTAAGGCACTCCTCTGCCTATGATGTATTTCATCTGGGCCCTACCAGCACCAGACGAGGTGGAGCGGCCCGCGGACTTTTCCCGCTAGCTGAAAGGCCTCTAGGTCTTGCAAACCCACGATATCAACTTCAAAGCAGAAGTTACAACGATCATTATCAAATCAAAACAGAGGATGGTTTGCAGGGTGAAAGCGATCAACAGTCCAATGTCTCGTATCGCCATCTTCACGAACATGACTTTAGCAGACATCATCAATTCCAGACTCACCACCGTAGGAATCACCATCACAACAGCCACTCAGAGCTTGACAACGGAAGTAACCTTTATCTGACAGGTAGCATCTCCACACTTCGGAATCTCCAAATCAAACACATTCTCCACCTTGCCACACCTCAGCATGCAGGCCTGTTTTCATCACCTGAGACCCCAACCGCGCCAAAGTCTTTCGAAGCAAACTGCCATCTTTTACATGCTTCGAAGTCTCACATATCAGAATCTAGTTTACATCTTCCACTTCCAAGCCATGCCAAAACTGACTTTTTTGAGCGCCAATTGTCTCAACAGAGCGGCGCATCCGCATTTCCTGCTGAGGATGAATCCTCTTCTGTTTGTCAAATATCTAACAAACACATTCGAAGTCCGATCTTGAGACTTTCCTCAAAACAATCACTGGAAACATCCTCTGGAGTGCCATACCATCCAATCGAAACTTCTGACATGTTAGATTCTAGCCTTGCCGTCTCCGAATGGTCTCTACATTTAGATGGGGCGCAGATAGTCAGTCCAGTGGATCTGGAAGCTTCACCCCAGGACTCACTGTCGGTGCCAGCGACGGGCTACTCTCTGCGCCAATTGCTGCGAATGCCGTGTTTCTACCTGTTCTGTATAGGGTCTTGCCTCATTCAGATTGGATATCCTATCCCGAGCATCTTTCTGGCTAATCTAGCCTACGACCAAGGACTGACAACGGCACACACAACGCTTATTATGGGAGTTATGGGTAAGAGAATAAGATATAATCACCGACTTGCATGCTTTTTAATCTCTGTGTTTAAATTACGAATTTAAAACGATTTAAGCAGTGTGCGACCCTTCATTGTTTATTATTTGCCAAACCTTAAAAGCAAAATATCAATAATAATAATAATAATAATAATAATAATAATAATAATAATAATAATAATAATAATAATAAACACATTTAGAGAAACGTGTTATGCGCAGTATGTCGATTTTGTGGTATATTTTGATCTTCCAAATTATATAGTCTGTTTCTTTAGAGAGTTAGAGAGGCTAATATGGCTGAGACCTATAACGTCGTGCATTATCTTATATAACATCCATAAGATCCGAGACTAATTTTATGTACAGAGAGGGGAGGCATTTGAAATTCGAACTTCGAAAATCCTGTTTATTAGTCCAAAGCACTATATTATAACTAAACTTGAAGCCAACGATAGTAACACGGAAAATTGACATTCTTGTGCCAACGACCTCAAATAATCAAGCTGAAATGCAAACTTTCAATTCATAATAATACATTTTTTTTAAATTTCAGGTGGTCTTAACGTTGCCGGCCGATTGCTCTCCGGTCTTCTTTCCAACTGCGGTGTGAACCCTTTGACCTTGTTGTACACGACACTTTTTCTAGGGGGCGTGGTCTGTCTCCTTGTGCCGCTGTTCACAACGTTGTGGTCTCTTGTGCTTTTTGCTGGGCTATTTGGTTTCCTGCTTGGTAAGTCCACTCCAAGGCCTCGCTAATTCTTTTTCATTAGTCAGATATTGCTACTAATAAAACAACAGGAGCCTGTTTTATTCAACATAAAAACACAAAGTAAGAGGTCTAGCTAGAGCAACCTTGCTAACAATGGTAAAAATAGGGATCGCACTGATGAAATATCCAATACTACTCCAGACGAACTAAACAAAGATCACAAAATAGCATATGACCAGGCGTGACCAAAAATTGAGAGAGCTCACATCAAGGATCAAGGAAGCTGCCGACGTGTTACGGGCAAAGAACCGAGACGTGCAACGGCCATAAGTGTGTGTGTTTGTGTGTGTGTGTGTGTGTGTGTGTGTGTGTTGTAAGCGTGTACAATCAGACAGGGGAAAGATTTAGCCCATTTGCGTCACGCGAGATGGTAGGGAAATAATAAACAGGCAGCAGCCATAGTAACCTAGACAGTGGGAGAGGACTTGTGGTGCAAGCGTAGAGCGTGCGACTTCTAATGGGGAGGATTTGGTTCGGTCCCAACTTGAGTCGCATTTTTGTTTCCCTTTTGTCCCTCGGGTCGGTGTCCTGGTATTATGGTCTGAGGTCCCACCACTGTTGATGGCCTTTTCTTGTTACCCTCCCTTGGAGAAGTCAATCTTAGAAAGGGTTCAATTACTATGATTAAAGTTTAGTCTACACGGTGATCCCATGAAGTGAACCATTGTGTGACATTGTTCGATCTTTTCGAGGGAAAGTGTGACTACCTGTAGCAGAATTGATATCTTTCTGGACGTTTTTGTCCGTATGAGATGTGTTTTACATTGTGAGTTTTTGGATAATGAGCACAATTGTGAAAAATAAAAACTACGCTTTCGGGTTGAAAATTTCTTTGGTTCTCTGGATGAGTCTTTTACTCGGCATCAAGTTTTTGATTGTATTGAGGTCCCCTATAAATTTTGTAATGTTCCTGGTGATATAATGAGAAAATCAGGGGTGAAACGAGCAAAGTTACAGTTTGGACAAAGCGAGTAAGAGAACGGATAGACAGTCCAAAGGTTATAAATGTTGATTGGTGTGCTTTGTTATTTGGAAAAAAGGTCTACTGAGTGATAAGATGGAATAGAAGCTATACCTTTTTTCCCGCATTTATAGATGTTAGGACTTTGTATTATCCCAAGCCAACAGCAAAATGGGAAATTATGTGTCTTTGTACGTTTTCTTTTTGAGGTGCCAAATTATCAATAATATATGGATCATTGAAAATCATTTAGACTTTAATTTTGTTGAATCGGAGTTTTCGTTGACGATATATCCAAAGCAACTTCTGAGCTTATTTTGCAAGTTGCATTTCTAAGTTTGCAGCAAGAATAGAATAATAACAATAAAGGTGGCCAAGTTTAACTTAATATATATATTAACAAATGTGGGTGTTAATGCAAGACTACAATAATTATACTTTATGTGCATTAAGCCTTCTTTTTTAAATATTAACTACGTATAATACTGTTTCTTCAAACAAAACTGTTTATGCTTATTGTTCCTCTTCCAACTATCCCAGGTGGGTTCCCTCCAGTCCAGCCGCTGGTCATCGTAGAGTACTTCGGACTTAACTCGCTGGCCTCCGTGTTCGGCCTGCTGACCACCATCAAGGGCGCCAGCTCCATGCTGGGTCCACCCCTGGCCGGACTGGTCTATGATGCCTCGGGCCAGTACCCGATGTCCTTCGTGTTCGGGGGCGTGGTCTTCATACTCTCTGCGGCCGTGCACATGGCAATGCCATTCTTCAGGCCCAGGATGAATTAAGGATGACATTGAGAGATCTGAACTGTAGTAATTGTTATTGTTGTTTTAGTTTTAAAACATCCTTTCTTGTTTATAGAACTCGGAGGATTATAATAATAATAATAATAATAATAATAATAATAATAATAATAATAATTATAATGATAATAATAATAATAATAAATATTAATAGCCTGGGTAAACTAAGATAAACCGACATCTGCTAATTTTTAACTCAGTTTTAAAAATCTCTCTCTCATTAAATGTTCCAAAACACTCTAGGTTTATAGTTTTAGCCCACACAAACCAATATTTGATTGTTTGTTTGTTGTTTCATAAATTGTAGTTTTCATACGGCATTTTTTCTCTCTCTAAAACACCAAAACTTGTGGTATTACCGGTGGTTTTTATCTTTACTCTTTTCGTAATGAGGTATAATATTTTAAATATGAGATGACACATTTTAACACTTACTGCAGTTATACAAATTTGTTATTTTACGAACTTAAAACTGTTGTTTTTGAAAAACCAACGCTTTTTGTTTAGAAAGCTGCTGAAAAAGTTTATAAAGTGATGCATGAAGTTCTCTACTCGTGACAGAACTTTTACAATGTTACGTTATAATAGTTGTCAACTTCATGCACACAAAAAGCAGCAAAAAAACATATTTGTAGCGTTCTTTCTCTTACACTATTTTGTCTAAAATTGTACAGTATGATGAATCGTTATGTATGCAGTGTTCTACATAATTTCATGTTATTGATGCTTCCTCAATTCAAATTTTACTGAACTTGGTACATATTTCTGCGGCCGCTTTTCTTACGCAATACATGTATTTTGCATAAAAAGGAATATTACTTGATCTTGTTTGTACAGACGTGGTTGTTGCTGTTTAAAACAATTGTGAGGGGGGGGGGAGAGGGCGAACTGGTAAAGCATTAGTCGCTAAACAGGGAGATTCCCAGTTCGAAACCCACGATCGATCAAAAATACTTTTATCCGATTTTGTTCCCTACTGGTTGGGTCGGTGTCAGTATAATATGACCGGCTGAGACAGTGTCATAACAGCTCTACACTTGTTATGTGTGGCAGCACGCTAAATTATCGTTTTGACCTGTTCGTAATGTAGACTATAAAGTGCTAACCTTGGACTCCAAGCAATAAACAAAATGAAATATCCTTCGGAAACTCATGCAGTGTTGCTAAACAGATATTTCATTTATCATGATCAAAGTGGGAATAGTTTACATACATTAATTTTTGAGGAAGTTTTTTTTTTATTGATTTTTTTAAAATTATATTTTGTTTTGTTTTCATTGTATTTCATATAACCAACTAAGAGTTCTCATACATCTGTAGAATATATAAAAATATGTGAACAAACTATTCAGTCCTTCTTGCCTTTTTTGAACTTTTTGTTTATATAAACTGAAAACTTCAACACTGTACTTTAAAACATTTATATACATGTTTATTAATATGATATTCTTGAAATTGCAGAGATATATTTTGTTTGTTTTTTTTGTTTTCTTTTTCAAGCCAAACATTTATCATATTGTGGAGTTGGTTTCATAGATTATTTGTAATAAAGATAATAATAATAATAATAATAATAATAATAAAATAATAATAATAATAATAATAATAATAATAATAATAATAATAATAATAATAAAATAATAATAACAACAACAATCTTTATTTTCTATGCTGCCTACTAATAATAAAAAAAACGAGGTAAAAACGTATCAAGAATATTTTACCACTGGTAACACTTGTGGCGTTAAGAAAATTTTAAAAAAGATGAATATAAATTATATCCTGGCTTCACCAATAATAATGCCATCAGTACCAACAGTTTCGATTTTGGTAGTTACAATACTAAAGCAGTTGAAACAATCGGAATGTTTCCATATATTTACTCTTTTTTATTTTTTAATAAGTCAAAAGGACGCCACCCCAGTTTTAAAATGCCCTATTTCATTGCTAAAATACTCTAAATCTTAGGTGATTATAAATGAGAGAGCACATTTTAAAACTGGGGTGACGAGGTGGGGAAACAGGGCTCTCGTTCGGCCACTCGACGGGTAGAGCATTTAATATTATTATGCCAGTACACGCCGCTTCGTTATAGCAGTGGTGGCATTAAGTAGCCTGTAGCTAAGTAATACTATTCCATGTATGTATAAACATAAATGTTTTCCTTTGAATTAAGACTGAAGAATATAATAGTTCAGACGTTGAAGCTTTGAACTAAAGCGCAGAGCGCCATGGATCGATCTCAGGCTTGGTACTTTGTTTAAGTAATCGGATTTCATCAATCCTATCCCATATTTTCTGTCTTTATCTAAGGCCTCCAAACTAATGAAAACGTAAAGGGGCTAATGCCTAACAAAAAGTACTGTGCCACACGATATAGAGTTAAACACTTAACCCTTTGATTGTGCACTGTAAGTCTAACACCAATTAAAAAATCAATATCGTGGGACTGAAAAAACAACTTGTTGGTGAAATTATTAAAGAATGTGAATGTGGCGACGCACATGTTGACTGGTTTAATCTAGCAACAAGGACAAGGAATAATTATGATTCATATGTCGATTTTAATTTTTTTTAAGCAAGCTGGTTACTTATACAACTTACAAGTCTTTTGTATCATAAAGATCCTGTTTTTTTTCTAAGCCATTGTATTATGCTTAAAATCTTTCATCCCCCACACATTTCGGAGTCCGTTGGCTTTTGATTATCCTGTGTGGTCTAGCTCCAATTAAAAGAGATTAATCAAGATACTCACGTAATGGGTTGTCATATATCTCAGTAATCATGATTCCTTTATAGATTTAAGTTGATAATGAACGTTTAATCAGATTGTTAATGTGAGCGATGGCGCTAGTCTGTATTTGGTGCTGTGAGTGATTTGAAATTAGTTTTATAAATTCATTACACGAGTATTGGTTATTTTATTTTGATTTGTCTCGTAAGATTGGTTATCATTTATGTAATAATTTGTTGTTTGTTTTTGGGGTTGTTTTTGTTCTATTTAGGTTTGTCCATTTTCTATGGTAACTTAAGATTTGTTGAGGCCTTGAGACATTTTAGTATTGTTGTTGTTTTTTTTTTTTATTTGGCTTTGCTTATAATTCCTTATTGTGTTTGCTTTAACCAGCAATTTGAATTTCATTCAGTTACATGAACATATCTTGTAGAAATATATTAAAGATGTTTTATTTTATTGCTTACAGTAGACTTACATGTACTTTTTTATCAAGTGTTTCCCTTTTGTAATGTGTTTTTTCTTGTCAATTAAAATAGTGTGTATGTGTGAATATTGAGAGAGATAGAGAGAACAAGAGAAAAGGGGGAGAGAGACAAACAGACACACAGACAGACACTCAGAGAAAGAGAAAGAGACAGCGAGCCGGACAGAGACACATAGAAAGACAGATAGGCAGACGGGAAAGGTAGACAGGGACAGAGAAACAGACGCAGGCAAGTAGAGACAGAGGCACGGTCGAAGAGACAAACAGGAAAACAGACATGCAGGAACATAGAAAGAGAGATAGATAGATAAATACAATGCAATCAGTCAGGCAGGCAGACATACAAAAGACAATGATGTACATTAGTTGCTATTTGGGCCAACAAGCCCAGGCATCCATCTTTGTACATTGCTTTCAAAGCTCTAGTGTTAAGATGAATTGAGTTGTCTGTTTTATGTTTATAAATCGATGCCATTTTTTGCACTGGCGAAGCACAATCGTAATTTGTATCAAATGGTTTGCTTACTGCCAAGTATTAAAACTTCATACTGTATACAGCATACTTTGGTTTTAGATTGGTTTATAACGTGACTTTTAATATCGTAGAGCAGGGTGTACGTAATGTAGACTATAAAGTGCTAACCTTGGACTCCAAGCAATAAACAAAATGAAATATCCTTCGGAAACTCATGCAGTGTTGCTAAACAGATATTTCATTTATCATGATCAAAGTGGGAATAGTTTACATACATTAATTTTTGAGGAAGTTTTTTTTTTATTGATTTTTTTAAAATTATATTTTGTTTTGTTTTCATTGTATTTCATATAACCAACTAAGAGTTCTCATACATCTGTAGAATATATAAAAATATGTGAACAAACTATTCAGTCCTTCTTGCCTTTTTTGAACTTTTTGTTTATATAAACTGAAAACTTCAACACTGTACTTTAAAACATTTATATACATGTTTATTAATATGATATTCTTGAAATTGCAGAGATATATTTTGTTTGTTTTTTTTGTTTTCTTTTTCAAGCCAAACATTTATCATATTGTGGAGTTGGTTTCATAGATTATTTGTAATAAAGATAATAAGTAGTAGTAGTAGTAGTAGTAGTAGTAGTAGTAGTAGTAGTAGTAGTAGTAGTAGTAGTAGTAGTAGTAGTAGTAGTAGTAGTAGTAGTAGTAGTAGTAGTAGTAGTAAATAGTAGTAGTAGTAGTAGTAGTAGTAGTAGTAGTAGTAGTAGTAGTAGTAGTGCAGTAAAAATATAATAATAATAATAATAATAATAATAATAATAATAATAATAATAATCATGAGCATCATCATCATCATCATCATCATCTGCCACACAGATACAGTGCGCAGCAACCAGAGCTATAATCTCAGACTAATACATTATAGTGAGACCGACCCAAGCACTAGGGGACGAAATTTGACATGTAAATTTGCCCGGTTTTGGGATTCGATAGGAGCCCTCCCAGATGGGATGCCAACACTTCACGTCCTGCACAAGTTTGCCCTGCAAGTGACGTTTGTTTTGAAATGGACGTTTTCGCCTGTTTAATCGTGATCGCCTTGAAGCAAAGCTCAGTATTTTTCCCCTTTCTTTTTAGAAGGGTTTTATCTTTTGTGGGAGAAAGAGATTGGTAAATGTTTATAGATATAGAGAGATAAAAGGATATAGAGATGGGGCGGAGAGGGAGAGAGAGAGAAAATGAGTGGAAAGAAAAAAGAATGCAAATCTGACCGGTTCTTGCTTTTTTTTTTCTTTAAGCGACTTTTGAATTTGCTTTTATAAGTCGATTGAAAAAAAGAAAAAAACTTGAAGGCAAATACAGTAAATCAAAAAAGGTAGTCTTTTTTCCTACACCTACAAATAAAAAGAAAATCAGATTAAGGACAGGTGGGTTTTTTTTTTACAAATTATTATAATGGCTTATTACAAAGAAGGAGAGATAAGTTGACTCAAAAAATAGAGTAGAGTTGGTTTAACGTCCAACATCAACACTATATTGGCTGTATTGTGGACGAGCCTCAAGACTTACGTCTAAAGATTATATGTGCTGCCACACACGAGACAGACGGGGAAACCATGAATACTGCCTCAGCTTGTGAAATTAAACTGACACCGACCCAACCAGTAATGGTCGAAATCGCCAGGGCTCGAACCACGGACCTCCTGCGTTGGAAACCGATGTTCTACACCCCCCCCCCAACCGAGATAAAATATACAACTGAGGTGATGCAGTAAAATGGTCTCTTAGGCTGATGTGCTCTTTGCTTTCGTAAAAAAAAAATGTATAGGGAAAAAACAATGCGTTTTCGTCCGTATGTGTATACAAAAATTCTTACATTTAATGGTGACGACTTGTATTGACTAACTTTGTTAAAAAGTGTCCCAGCACCAAGGGGGGAATTCAATCTGTGGTCATTGAATTGTCAGCATGTCAAAATTCATATTATACACTCAACGGGAACCAATTTGAAATCATTCTAGAACAACTGAAAGCTACCAATCTTTCTCTAAAATGCAAAAAGGCAAATGGTTTTGAACAAAAAAAAATAAAAAAGATAAAATGCATTTATGTTCTTTTCATTTTTTAACAGAATATTTTATTGAAGTATCATAAAGTAAGACGTGTAATTTTAGCAACAACAAATTCTGAACTATCGACATGTAGAATTTTTTTCAACAATCAAACGGTATTCATTTTGCAAACCGCATTGGGAAAGATTTATGTTTGACTGGGGTACTTATAACACAAGTTATTTCAAGATCGCTTGACAAGGTAAAATTATCAGGAAATGACTCCGATCCCTAACGGTGATGCCTGTAAAACGGCCAAGATCTACAATCATGACATGACGGTTGGAGCCCTCCGCCATAAGGCTCTGGGTCTGAAGTGATTCCTCCCATAAGACACCAGCTTTCCTTTTGATTGACAGCTTGTGGGGAAGCTTTGTTGAAAGTTGTAAAAATAGTGTAAAATCCTCAGAGGTACATGCGTTAGATACTTCGACAATGTTGTGTCGGTGGGGCGACTATGCAGCAGCTGAGGGTGCCTATATGGAGGAGGGTCACAGCTGGAACCCTTCACCTCCTGCTTAATTTTTAGATTATCTCCCTGAATATGGGGTTGTTTCTTTTCTGATTATGTAAGGGGCATTGAAGAATAACATGAGACTCTTGGAAAGAAAAGAAAACAAACCTTAAGATACTAGAGATGGTAAAATATCAAGCAAAAACAGCTCCTCAAAAAAGTGGAAGAGAGTAAAAATTAAATAGTACGGACATGTAAGAAGGCACAGTGCATTGCAGAAGAAGATCGTAGAGGGTATGGTGGTAGGCACGAGAGGAAGAGGAAGGAGGCGGAGTTGGATCAAGAACGTGGAAGACTCGACTGGAATGAAAATCAACAAGTGTTGCTAGATTGCGCATGAACGAGAAAGATGGAAAACCATGGTACCCAACCTCTGGAAAGAGAAGAAACTCTGGCTGATTGACTGAAGGGGCATAAACCTTTTTATAAATGTACGCTTTTATCAGTTATTTTCCTTGGTTTGTTTCGCTTTTAAGAATTTACTTGTAATGGTTATGGTTAAATCTCTCTCTCTCTCTCTCTCTCTCTCTCTCTCTCTCTCTCTCTCTCTCTCTCTCTCTCTCTCTCTCTCTCTCTTCTCTTTTTACTGTGCACTCTCCCTCTTAGTCTATCTTTCTTTGTTTACATATGGGGGACGAATTGGCGTGTGTGGTAGAGCGTTGGTCTTCCAATTGGGAGGTCACCGCTTCGAAATCCACGAATGATTAAAAAAGTAATTTGTCCGAATTCATCCCCTTTTGGTCGGGTCGGTGTAGATAAAACGTGACCGGCTGAGTCTATGTCTATCTGTACTGCCTCTGTGTGACAACACGTAAGTTGTCAGGATGGCATGACTTAAACAGGATTTCACTATAATTATATCAATTTGAAAATTAGATGTCGAATGCATGCTTCCTTTAGCCATAGAGTAGTTCATCCAAACAGAACATAGTGAGAGTCTTCTCCATAAGAAGATTCATCCACAGACACATTCAAAAGAATATGTTTCGTCCTATTTGGAACTGTTCAGTGTGGAGCTGAAAATAGTAGGAGACTTTTCTATAAAGTGGCTCATCCACAGACGCATTCTAGAGAATAAAAATTATGTTTTGTTCAATTTGGAACTGTTGTGGAGCAGAACATAATAAAAGCCTAGTCCAAAGTGTTGTTCGTTCATCGCTGTTGTTTGATCGAACAGTGAAAGCATGGGCTCAACTTCACGTAGGTTCACAAAGTTTGAGCCACAGTACAATAACGATAGTGATTTAGTTTGATGCAAAAGTGAAAGCAACGGCTCAACTTTACCAAGGTTTGCAACGTTTTTTTACAATCATGTTGGTGCATTGTATCGTCTCTCATGCTCACATTGAGGTCAAACGTTTTCATGGATTGTTGTAATTATATATATATATATATATATCATATATTGAACAAATTAAGTGGCAGACTTGACCTTAAACTTAAAAAAAAAAAAAAAAATCCTTACAGCCAAATGATTTCATTTGAAATGCGCAGTTGTAGGCCTACTGTTTTTTCATGAAGTGTTTAGAGTCTGCAGTCACCGTTGAATTGTTCTTTAATAGATGCAGGTTAATTTGGACAAGGGTCTAAACTGTACTTTAAACAACACATGGTTTTCGAGACTGCTTGGGATTTCGCAGCCTGGCATAATATATTGCAGATAAAAGTCATTTCACCAAGCATGTGTTTTTTAAGTGGTCGTGGTTGAAGAAGTTGTTTGATTTGTGGGTTTGTTGGCTGTAGATTTGTTGACTGTAAAGACGAAAGGGGTGGTGAAAGACGTTCTTGACTAGGAACTGGCATTTACTTTTCATCTGACTATTGCGTTTGAACATAAACTGTCCCACTTTCCAACTGTTTTGATTAATGTCGATAGTCCATTGGTCCAGAACAAAGACGTGGCATCGCGGTAAACCTAGACATATTTGGAAAATTGAGTCGCAGTTTGGCCTATTTAAAACGTATGGTACTGAAAGTGATGATATATCTTTCAAACTTTTGTCATCAGTCTTAAAGCATATACTTATTCTAGATTTCGATAGACTGCTCAAGTCCAGCGTTTGTGGTAGTGCGGAGGAACTGGTAGCAATGCCATAATCTGTGTATATCTACACTACATGTACATGCTTGGGTTTATGAAAAGCGCTTTGTAAGATACGCTGGTTTTTCTTCTCCTATACAGCGATCGCTATCTTGATGTAGGGTGTAAATAATTATGTCGTTTTTTTTAAATGCCTGTGATTTAAGTAAGATACAATTTTATAAATACGAGTCTTTGTATCTTTATCGATATCTAAACACACGGTATGGCGTTTAGATTTCTAAAAAACTTGGGAGTTGACGATATGGATCTAACAATACTAATATCAAATCAATATCCGGAAAATCTAATAACGAACTAACTTATTTTTAATTCAAATCATTAATTATATGAGTGCGTGGGGTGATCAATTCACAGATCTCATCCATATGTTTCAATGTCTATTTGCCTAACTATCCGCGCTGTACTTTAAGGTTTAGTGAAAATGTACTATATTTGTACCATGAACCTTAGATCAACGAACTCCAACCTGCTAACTAAATCAATAATAATCGTAATTCTTGAAGCTTAATTTTTATAGCCAACCAGCCTTGCCCTACCAGATATTTGGAATAATCTTCCATCCGATGAAAAAAATTAATGAGATGCCTTTTTATTCTTCTATATAAATCACCCTCAAAGGAGATTTTTACTAAAAATAACTAGTTAAGATAGATAGATCGATCGATCGATAGATAGATAGATAGATAGATAGATAGATAGATAGATAGATAGATAGATAGATAGATAGATAGATAGATAGATAGATAGATAGATAGATAGATAGATAGATAGATAGATAGATAGATAGATAGATAGATGGATGGATGGATGGATGGATGGATGGATAAATGGATGGGTGGGTAGATAGATAGATAGATAGGTAGGTAGGTATGTAGGTAGGTAGGCAGGCAGGCAGGAAGGCAGACAGATAGACAGACAGACAGACAGACAGATAGATAGATAGATAGATATATAGATAGATAGATAGATAGATAGATAGATAGATAGATAGATAGATAGATAGATAGAAGACGGATAGAAGAGATAAATAGATAGATAGATAGATAGATAGATAGATAGATAGGTAGATAGATGGAGAGATAGATAGATAGATAGATAGATAGATAGATAGATAGATAGATAGATAGATAGATAGATAGATAGATAGATAGATAGATAGATAGATAGATAGATAGATAGATAATAAAATATAACTATAAGCTGTTCAAAAGAGACATGAGGACTGTGTCGATACGTTTATTTGCGTTTATTTTTTCTGCCTATCACACACATACATAAACACAATACACATTTTGTTGTCTTTCTATTGCGTTCTATTCCAGTTAGCTTAGTCGGTAGTAATTTGAACCGGCAAGCCAAAGGTAAGTAGTTTGAATCCCAGCTGGGGCCTCATGTTTCCGTATGGGATTCTTCTCAATGTCAAGGGAACATAGAACTACTACAAGAAAACTTCATTGAGGGTAAGATAAGTCAACTAGCTAAGTGTAAAATATTAACTGTTTGCGGACATCATAAGCACAATATAGAGGTTACTGTGCTGACGTGCCTTTAAAAAAATCCAACTCAACTTAACTCAAACTGCCGGGGGCGCGGTGGTCTAGGGGTAGAACATCGGCTTCCGACGCAAAAGGTCCCGAGTTCGAATCCTGGCTGTTGCGTTCCCTACTGGTTGGCTCGGTGTCAGTATAATGTGACCGGCTGAGACAGGGGTCATGGTATCCACGCCCAGTCTCGTGTGTGGCAGCACATAAAATTGTCAGACGTCCGTCTTGGGGCCCGTCTAAAATATAGCGAAGCGGGCGGGAAGTGCTGCTGTTGGAAGTTAAATCAACCCAACCAAACCAACCAACTCAAACTGCCGATGATAAGCTTACTTCTTGGATTGACAGGATACATTTGGAGGTGAGGCATATACGATACTACTACTGCAACTAATCCAAGATTACGAACATGTTTTTTAAATATCACGCATCTCCAAATGTTTGGCTTATTTCAGGTCAAGAGATCAATCGACTATCTATGTCAACTGCCAAAAGTTCAAGAACTGTCGTTTTATCTGATACGATTTAAATGGTATTGTGGGTTAAGTGTGAGTTAAATGATCTAGATGGAATGAGGCAAAGTCTACTAGGTTTATATGTGCCATACAATTTCAAATCTTGTGCAACACTATTCACAAAACAAAATATAGATGCAGATCATTTGAGACGATATATAATGGTTCACATGTCTCCTTGATTCCGGTGCTTTCTTTAATTTGTATTTATTTTGAGCCAAGCAAAGTAACGGAAATAAACAAACTTCAAGTTTTACTATCTGAGTTAGTTGTATCGTCAGTTCAGGCAGCTTATGTTGTTGTGCTAGTAAACTGAACAAATATAATTATGTCCTTACTGTGATGATGACAAAAAACAAATAAAGAAAGATAGGTAGATAGATATATAGATAGATAGATAGATAGATAGATAGATAGATAGATAGATAGATAGATAGATAGATAGATAGATAGATAGATAGATAATTAGATAGATACACCATGTTACGCAAAAATATGTTCCCTTTGGTCAATTCGGAGATTCGGCTTCTACTAAATACTATAGTACAGGAAGCCTCGTTTGAATTCCAATGTGTTTCCCCTTAAAGAAGGTAAGGACTATAATAATTAAATATAATATTGTGTATAATTATGTTTTTATATGTATAGCTTAAGATCTATGCCTATGTCTTTAATAGTGTGTATAATTATAATTACTTTTGACTGTAGCACAACACTGTATGATGTAACAAAAGACTTCAGATTTAGTGAGAGGGTGAACACTAGTGAGAGCTTTCACGGGGAGAATTTTGAAAGTGTGGGTCGGGATAATAAAGGCAATTGTTTCCTTCTTTATCTCAGTACAAACTATGTTTGACTATTGCCCAACCGCCTTAGGCAAAGGCCACACTGCGAGCGAGACAAAGCGAAGCGGGCGGGAAGAAGCGAAGCAAACATGACTGGCCACATCGCCAGTGAAGCGAAGCGAAGAGATCCATGAACAGGCGGTGCGAGAGATTGGACCCTTTCCCTGGGATACAACTATCAATTTGGTTGTTTCTCTGATGCACACAGTCTGCACACGATGTTGTTGTTGTTGTTGTTGTTGTTGCTGTTGTTGTTTTTAACAAACTGCAATTCACTTCCTGAAGTTTATAGTCCTTTTTGATTTTATCATCAATCAATTCGTGCAGACCAATAAAAGAATCGCGGCTCATTCGAAAGTTATTGAAAAATTTGCTTTCATCCTCAATTAAATAGTTAAATGGTTAAAATAGTCTATGTTCTTGTCGCATCCAAGTGATTGGATGCACCCATAGTTTTCTTTCTTTCTTTCTTTCTTTGGGTAATCATGATCAAGAAGCAGCATCAATGATGGCCTTTTCCCATTCATTGTCAAATCAAATGACAGCAAAGGAAAGAGTCAGAGAGAATGTGAATAGTAATACTTATGTTAATGTTGGTGAGAATTTTGAAAGTGTGGGTGGGGATAATTAAGGCAATTGTTTCCTTCTTTAAATCTCAGTACAAACTATGTTTGACTATTGGCCAACCGCCTTAGGCAAAGGCCACACTGGGAGCGAGACAAAGCGAAGCGGGCGGGAAGAAGCGAAGCGGGAACATTAAATAACTAATACAAACATGACTGGCCACATCGCCCGTGAAGCGAAGCGAAGAGATCCATGAACAGGCAGTGCGAGAGATTGGACCCTTTCCCTGGGATACATGTACAACTATCAATTTGGTTGTTTCTCTGATGCACACTGTCTGCACACGATGTTGTTGTTGTTGTTGTTGTTGCTGTTGTTGTTATTGTTGTTGTTGTTGTTCTTGTTGTTGTTTATTGCAATTGTTGTTGTTGTTCTTGTCAACAAGCAGCGATTGGCTTTCTGAAGATTATAGTCCCTCTTTTGATTTTATCCTCAATCAATTCGTGCAGACCAAATAAAAGAATCGCGGCTCATTCGAAATTAATTGAAAAATTTGCTTTCATCGTCAATTAAATAGTTAAATGATAATAAAATATCCATCTTCTTGTCTCATCCGAACGATTGGATGCACCCATAGTTTTCTTTCTTTCTTTCTTTCTTCGGATAAACATCATCAAGAAGCAGCATCAATGCTGGCCTTTTCCCATTCACTGTCAAATCAAATGACAGCAAAGAAAAGAGTCAGAGAGAATGTGAATAGTAATACTTATGTTAATATAGGTGAGAATTTTGAAAGTGTGGGTCGGGATAATTAAGGCAATTGTTTCCTTCTTTATCTCAGTAGAAACTATGTTTGACTATTGGCCAACCGCCTTAGGCAAAGGCCACACTGGGAGCGAGACAAAGCGAAGCGGGCGGGAAGAAGCGAAGCGGGAACATTAAATACACTAATACAAACATGACTGGCCACATCGCCAGTGAAGCGAAGCGAAGAGATCCATGTCCAGGCGGATCGAGAGATTGGACCATTTCCCTGGGATACAACTATCAATTTGGTTGTTTCTCTGATGCACACAGTCTGCACACGATGTTGTTGTTGTTGTTGTTGTTGTTGCTGTTGTTGTTGTTGTTGTTGTTACTGCTGTTGTTGTTGTTTTTATTAACAAACTGCAATTCACTTTCTGAAGTTTGTGGTCCTTCTTTTGTTTTTTCCTCAATCAATTCGTACACCCATAATTTTCTTTCTTCGGATTATCATGATCAAGAAGCAGCATCAATGTTGGCCTTTTCCCATTCATTGTCAAATCAAATGACAGCGAAGAAAAGAGTCAGAGAGAATGTGAATAGTATTACTTATGTTAATGTTGGTATGAAGTACAGGAAGATATATTTACACTAATCGAGATAATAATAACTATGCTTTGATATTATCGCTATCGCGATTTTTAATCACATATCTGCTTTCGTTACACTTAAAATTTTAGGTTAGTCAGTACAGTCTAGTACTGCTTGAATGCTTACAACATAATGTTGGTATTTTTGGTACAGTATAACCACACAGAATCAACCGTCTAATAAACAGCTATATTTCGGATTTTTAATTAACAGCTATATAATTATCTCATCCTTAGCTTAGCACATACTTTTGGAAGAAACTTTCGTCGGGTCTACCTTATACAAAGTTGGTTGTTTGCTTGCTTAACCTCCAACATCAGCAATATATAAGCTAAATTTTGGACAGGCCCCAAGGCTAACGTCTGACAATATTAACGTACTGCCACACAGGAACAGTGCTGGGATACATGTACTTCTATCTCAACCGATCACACTATATTGACACCGACCCAACCAGTAGGAGACCAAGCCTTACACTATTGTTAGCAAATGCGTAATGTTACAAAGTGAGATAGTGGTCAGCTTCAGAGGCTCTTAACACAGTTTTTATTTAAACGTTGTTTGATCAGTGCGCCCACCTAATGTCTAACAGAAAAAAAGGAAAAAAAACTTTACAAAGGGTTAAACAATTTGTCGGAATTTAAATCTATATTACATTCTATAATTATGTTTCTTTATATTTTAGTGTGTGTATTATTATTTTAGTGCTAATATTGTAATGAGATTATAGGCCACAACAGCGTGATACAATAATGCAACATGTTAAGCAAATTGGTTAGCGTTTTTATTACAGGTACGTTTAAACATTTATAGTAAATGTACTATTTTGTTATTTCCCTTACATTTTCGAACCCTAAAGCATTTAAAACAAAATGTTAATTTAGTTTGATATTAACAGTGTTTGGTCTTTGCGTTCACCCGATTTTTTATAGAAAATGAGGAAAAACATAAGTAGGGGTTTCATATGTCGTAATTTGAAACTTTTTGCCTCCTACATTTTTTTTAGAGTATGTAGAATGTTATTGTGTTGCTTTTGTATTGACATTGCACACACGTTTTACGCGCCAATAGTAGGCCTATAGTTTGTTTTTTTATTATTTGAAGAAAATTAGTTTTTTTTTTTTTAAATACCGTTTAGGTCAAATTTTTAGCTTTGTAATTTCTCAAGTTATATTCCTTGGCGTTTACCTTTTAAAATTAGTATTTTGTGTTATTTCTCTTAGTTCCCTTTCTAACTTCATAGTATTAAAGATGGAATTTTAACACAATTTTTTGTAAACCTTATTTGGCCAGTGCGCCCATCTAATATCTTTGCGTTCACACGATTTTTCATAGAAAATTAGGGATTATCATGATCAAGAAGCAGCATCAATGTTGGCCTTTTCCCATTCATTGTCAAATCAAATGACAGCGAAGAAAAGAGTCAGAGAGAATGTGAATAGTATTACTTATGTTAATGTTGGTATGAAGTACAGGAAGATATATTTACACTAATCGAGATAATAATAACTATGCTTTGATATTATCGCTATCGGGATTTTTAATCACATGCGTGCTTTCGTTACACTTAAAATTAAGGTTAGTCAGTACAGTCTAGTACTGCTTGAATGCTTACAACATAATGTTGGTATTTTTGGTACAGTATAACCACACAGAATCAACCGTCTAATAAACAGCTATATTTCGGAAGAAACTTTCGTCGGGTCTACCTTATACAAAGTTGGTTGCTTGCTTGCTTAACTTTCAACATCAGCAATATAACAATAGGTTAAATTGTGGACAGGCCCCAAGACTAACGTCTGACAATATTAATGTGCTGCCAAACAGGAACAGTGCCTGAATTCAACCGATCACATTATACTGACACCGACCTAACCAGTAGGAGACCAAGCCTTACACTATTGTTAGCACATGTCGTAGTGTTACAAAGTAAAATGTGGTCAGCCTTAGAGGTTCATTGGTATCAGTCACGCGTGGGTCATCTTGTGGTAGTTAGCTCAGTTACGTGGTAGTTTGGTCAGTTTCTTGGAACTGGAAAAACGATGTTTTCATTGTAAGGACATTTGAGAGATGAGGAGCAGCAAAAGTTTTCAGGTAATACTTACTTTTTTATTTATGTGTTTAAATTAATATTTCGTAATCGAGATATATACACATGCCAAGATTGATACACATGTTACGCAAGTGTTCCGTCCTTTCAATGCGGAGATTCGGCTTCTACTAAGTACTATAGTACAGGTAGCCTCGTTTGAATTCCAATTTGTTTCCCCTTAAAAAGGTAAGGACTATAATAATTAAATATAATAATTTGTATATGTTTTATATGTATAGCTTAAGATCTATGCCTATGTCTTTAATAGTGTGTATAATTATAGCTAATTTTGACTGCAGCACAACACTGTATGATGTAACAAAAGACTTCAGATTTAGCGAGACCTGGGGGTGTACAATAGTGAGACCTTTCACGGAGGGAATTTTGAAAGTGTAGGTCGGGATAATAAAGGCAATTGTTTCCTTCTTTAAATCTCAGTAGAAACTATGTTTGACTATTGGCCAACCGCCTTAGGCAAAGGCCACATTGGGAGCGAGACAAAGCGAAGCGGGCGGGAAGAAGCGAAGCGGGAACATTAAATACACAAATACAAACATGACTGGCCACATCGCCAGTGAAGCAAAGCGAAGAGATCCATGTCCAGGCGGATCGAGAGATTGGACCATTTCCCTGGGATACAACTATCAATTTGGTTGTTTCTCTGATGCACACTGTCTGCACATGTATTGTTGTTGTTGTTGTTGTTGTTGTTGTTGTTGTTGTTGTTGTTGTTGTTGTTGTTGTTGTTTTTATTAACAAACTGCAATTCACTTTCTGAAGTTTGTGGTCCTTCTTTTGTTTTTTCCTCAATCAATTCGTGCACCCATAATTTTCTTTCTTTCTTTCTTCGGATTATCATGATCGAGAAGCAGCATCAATGTTGGCCTTTGCCCATCCATTGTCAAATTAAATGACAGCGAAGAAAAGAGTCAGAGAGAATGTGAATAGTATTACTTATGTTAATGTTGGTATGAAGTACAGGAAGATATATTTACACTAATCGAGATAATAATAATAACTATGCTTTGATATTATCGCTATCGCGATTTTTAATCACATATCTGCTTTCGTTACACTTAAAATTTTAGGTTAATCAGTACAGTATAGTACTGCTTGAATGCTTACAACATAATGATGGTATTTTTGGTACAGTATGACCACACAGAATCAACCGTCTAATAAACAGCTATATAATTATCTCATCCTTAGCACATACATTTGGGAGAAACTTTCGTCGGGTCTACCTTATACAAAGTTGGTTGTTTGCTTGCTTAACCTCCAACATCAGCAATATATAAGCTAAATTTTGGACAGGCCCCAAGGCTAACGTCTGACAATATTAACGTACTGCCACACAGGAACAGTGCTTCTAATTCTATCTCAACCGATCACATTATACTGACACCGACCCAACCAGCAGGGCAACAAGTTGGGCCTTACACTATTGTTAGCACATGTCGTAATGTTACAAAGTGATAATTATGTGGTCTGCTTCAGAGGCTCATTGGTATCAGTCACGCATGGGTCATCTTGTGGTAGTTTGGTCAATTTCGTGGAACTGGAAAAACGGTGGTTTCATTGTAGTCTCTGGTAAGGAAGTTTGAGAGATGAGGAGCAGCGAAAGTTTTCAGGTAATACTTTTTTATTTTATTTTAGCCTTTAAATTAATATTTCGTAATATGAAACTTTAAGACATGTTATTGATTATTATAACTCACCACAAACCAATTACTACTACTACTACTACTACTACCACTACTACCACTACCACTGCTACTACTACTACTACTACTACTACTACTACTACTACTACTACTACTACTACTACTACTACCACTACTACTACTACTACTACTACTACTACTACTACTATCACTACTACCACTACTACACTACTGTTACTGCCGCTGGTGCTGCTGCTACCGACCACTATAACTACTTGTACTACTTCTACTGCTATAACCTGTATTACCTAGCCTACTAAAGTGCAAGAACAAGCATACAATATACATATTATTCTTGTTTGCCTCTTCTTTTTTAATAGTACTTTTCGCACGATATAATGAAACCTAGCCTAATTTACCATGACTTTTGCCTTTTATATTTAATGTGTAACTAACAATTCCATCGCTGCTATCACTGTGCCTTTTTCATTCACTTTCGGAGCAGATGTTCTGACAGTTTTGCATGTATTATATTATCTTTTTGTATTAATGTTTATTTTGTATTTGAAGTGTGTATACATCGAGACTATCATAATTATTCACCATTACATTCCAGCACCATTGCGTAATTGCTTTCAATAGTTTTTGCTTGTTGATGGAATGACAATATTAAGAGGCGAAGGTTGCCTAATTGAGCCTTCATTTTCAAAGGAGTCTCGATTTAGAAGGTAGTGTCTATTGGCAATATAAACATAATTATAGTGTAGTGTACACATTTTTGTTGTACCCGCTACAAAACTTTAGTGTTTGGTTTAAATGTTTCTCTTCGCACAGCTTTTTTGTTTCAATTACATGTAATTGCTTTTGTGAACAGTTCGAAAAAATCAAAAGTGCTTGTTTCATGTTTCCTGTGTCTAAACAAAGTTATATTGGGCATGAAATTGAGTTACATGATTGTGTTGCGATACACAGCGTTTGTGTTCATACATTTGCATATAAATACGATTCTAATTATATAGTGTGTATAACAAAATTTCAAGAGAAACACTATAGTTATTATTATTTTGTGCTTATTGTGTGCATTGTGACTTCAGCCATTAATTATCGACCAGGTAACCTTGTGCTTCTAGGATTCTTTCGACACCACATTAACGGTGCCTGGATAAAGCGGCGAGTGCGAGGCGTCGGACCAGTGACATTGGAAAGCTTCACGTTTGCTACGCCAAGCTTTGATCAGTGTGCAAGGTTGTAAGCGACTGCGACCTTTGGTCATCGTCTCATCGATTTCTCCCCCACTGAACTTGTCAACTTGTCAACGTACCAACTTGCGGTATGGCTGAAATGAGGTAAGTTTGTCTGACTCTGATAGAATTGAGTTGTGCAATGTTTACATAGATATGGTACAGTAATTGTAGCACATATAGGCTGCAGTGGCGAAGGTCGTGAACTAGAGAAAAGAAAGCGATAGGCTTATCGCGAGACGTGGTAGCACAATGAAGAGGTTGTTCTCTGGTGTAGGAGGTCCGTGTTCGAGCCCCGCTCTCGCCACTGCGTTCTAACCCCAAGGTTGAGTCGGTGCAAGCAGGTTATACAATATTTGAGTCGGTAACACTAGAATGTGGAAATAGCTATAGGCTTATCAGGAATGGTATAGTGTTGTTCAAACATCGGTCTCTGGTGAATGAGGTTCGAGGTTCGAGTCCCGCTCTAGCCGCTTTGTTTTTTTTTCACATAAAATACTACTGGTTGGGTCGGTGTCGTTATAACATTATAGACCACGTCACAGGTGTCCAGCTCTAAAGTCCCGTCACAAAGTTTTTACACTAAGGAGACTCCTGTCTCAGCCAGTCACATTATACTGACACCGACCCAACCAGCAGGGAGCGCAATCGCCAGGACTCGAACCACGGACCTTTTGCGTCGGAAGCCGATGTTCTACCCTAGGATCACCGCGCCCCTCAGCCATATTGGAATTGAAATAAATAAAAAGGCTAATGGGCTCACCAAGATCGGGCTCGAACTTGAACCTACTCAGGTGCAGATACCGGCATCAAATGCGGAGCCAATCATACATGAGTTTATAAAAGACAACAGGAAGGCGCGTTGGATACAACAAACTACACTGTGTTCAACCATATAGATCACTAGGCGGGAGTGTCTCAGGCTAGAAGGCGAGACCAGGTGGCACTCGATCGAGTCCCGTTTTGGACATTCTCATCTTACCTACGCTCTTTCTACTGAGAGGTGAAGAACCTCCACAGTGTCATGCCTGAAAATGTCAATTATCCATAAGTCAAATTTCTGGTTGACTGTCCACTTTTTCAGCGGGAAAGTAATCTGGATCTTGCTTCCAAAACCACTAGAGAGCATATTTACTTATGTTAGTCTTCAG
>RQTK01001304.1:91536-110295 GCA_003991915.1 Elysia chlorotica
ATGATGATGATGATGATGATGATGATGATGATGATGATGATGATGATGATGATGATGATGATGATGATGATGATGATGATGATGATGATGATGATGACTGAATAGTATAATGATGCTGCTTAATATAAAACAAAAATATTCGCATGTATTAGTTCTACTCTTTAAGTGTTAGTAGCAGATCTGCCTTTAGAAGAAGAAAAAAAAATTTTCTGTTAAACTTTTGGCGTAAACAAGTTTCAAAATGGGAGGTAATCAATGGCAACCTATTGTAAAAATCTTCTTGGTTTTAAATTATCTTTTCCTGAATCGTTTCCTTAATCTTTTGAACATACACCATGAATTATTTGTGTATTTCTTTTTTTTCCTCTTCTTGTTTGCAATACAACTATACTTACTATAATTTTATTGGGGGAATCACCACATTCGGGCGACTTGTACACATTGGAAATATTTATGAGTCTTAAGATTTGCTTAAAAATTTATTAAGATAAAGGTTGTTAGTTTTTAAAGTTTATAAATCATACCTTATATCCACAGGCATCGCTGGCGTGTTTGTGGGACATCCTTTTGACACAACAAAAGTAAGATCATGAGCATTATTATGGTAATCGTGGTTGTGTGTGTTTGTGTGTGTGTATATATATAAATATATATTGTATACAGCAAACAAAGGTTCTTAATTTCAAGGTTTCTTACTTCCGAAATTGTTTAATTTTGTAAAACTAGGAATTGATCTTTTTTTCGTCCTTAAAACAAAACGTAACAAATACAAACAACCACGTTCAATAAATGTCATAATTGGTTATAAAAAAAAACTTCGTTTACATTTTACAGTTTACATTATTGGCTGATTTTTTTTATTCTTAGCACGTAATAACATACGCTTTTCAGCATTTCAAATTGTCAAATAATTATGGATCATCGTTTCTTTGATGTCTTTAAACATTAATAATAACACTGGTATTTTTTTCCTTTGCAGATTCAGTTGCAAATACGCACTGCTGGGGACCACAAAGTAATGAACTCAATGCATGCATGGAATATGGTGAAATCAGAAGGTTTGGTACGTTCGTCTGAAATATCAGTTTATAATTATTAGTATTTGTAAATATTTATGAGTATATTATAAGTATTTTGACTAATAGTAGTAATCGTCGCAACAGCATTATCTGTAATAGTGGTAGTAGGTGATGGTGTTGCTGCTGCTACTAGTGGTGGTGGTGGTGGTGTGGTAGTAATAGATGTAGGGGTAGTGGTACATAGCTAGATACATATATAGATAGATAGATAGATAGATAGAAAGATAGATAGATAGATAGATAGATAGATAGATAGATAGATAGATAGATAGATAGATAGATGATGATAGAAATAGATAGATAGATTGATAGATAGATAGATAGATAGATAGATAGATAGATAGATAGATAGATAGATAGATAGATTGATATTGTTATTGTTGTTGTTGTTATTATTATTGTTGTAGTTGTGGTTTGCTCTTTGTATGTGTTGTTTGTATGATTAATTTTTTATGTGTTTTTTTTTTGTCTTGTTTTTATTTATTTTTTGTTTAGAGGGTGTAGGTTTGGTTGCTTTTTTGGCATTTTTATTTAATTGGTTTAGCTTTGTATCTTCGTGTCTATTTCACAGTTTTTGGGACATTAAATATTTTGACCCTTTTCTCAACATTTTTTTCCTACAGAGAAAAGGTGTATTCCGGGGTATGATGTTCCCCCTAGTCTCCTATGGCTTCGTAAACTCAGTCTTCTTCGGTGTTTACGGCAGCATCATCAAAGTTTTAGAACCAGATCACACTATTACCCCAACACATCTACAGGTATGTCAACGTAAAATAAAATACTCGATTTTTTCTTAGTAGTCGTAGTCGTGGTAGTAATCTTACTACCAGCAACGCCTACTACTACCACTACTACACGGTGTCAGTATAATGTGACCGGCTGAGACAGAAGTCATGGTAGCCGCGCCCTGTCTCGTGTGTGGCAGCACATAAAATTGTCAGACGTCCGTCTTTGTTGTTGTTGTTGTTGTTGTTGTTGTTGTTGTTGTTGTTGTTGTTGTTGTTTTTGGTATTGTTGTTGGTGGTGGTCGTGGTGGTAGTGGTGGTGGTAGTGGTATTGTTTAGGTATGGCTTTTTTGTCATGATACCGACTAAGTTTGCATTTCTAATAAAAAATAAAAGGTGGAGGGGGGCTTGTCTTTATCGGCATCGATGCTCGCTATTAAACAGTGAGGAAGCCTCAAAATAATTATATATATGCCCAAAGAAAACGTGCTTGACCGAAATTCATGAGCTGTTTAATATTTGATACCAGATCACTCTAATTGTTAAAATTGAACATTTGACAAATTATTGTTTACTACTAGCCATGCCTGTTCAGTATTAGTTTGGAAATCTGCACTAAATGACATCAACCAGGCTAAACAGAGGATTAAGGGATTAAAACCCGGAAAGACTACGTAGAAATTAGTGTTGTACGTAGTTGGCGGCGTAAAAATGACAATTTTTGTATAACTCCAGTTACGTCGTTAGTTTGGTCGACTGGTGATCACGATATTAGAGGTCTTACGATATCGGGGCACATAGCGAAAACGAAGACGATATGTAACGGATTTTGCTCTGGCATCCAATGGTAGCCCTATCCTATACGTACGGAGACACTGAACGATCAGAAAATCCCATGTCGAAGGGACATGATTATGTCATCCGTTATCGCCCTTTAGATCGCAAATCCTCTATTCCCTTCTTCATATACGATAACTCAGGAAACTTGGACAAGTAACCTAATGACGGATTGCCTTCTTGACTCCGTTTCTAATGAGCAGTCACCTTAACTTGAAGTGTTGTTGTTGATGTTGTTGAGTTGGTTTAACGTCTAACAACAGAACTATATAGGCTATATGGTGGAGGGGCCCCTAGACTGACGTCTGCCAATTTTATGTGCTGCCACACACAAGACAGGGCGGAGATGCCATGACTCCTGTCTTAGCCAGTCATATTAAACTGAAAACCAACCTGGGAGCGAAATCGCCAGGGCTCGAACCTGGACCTTTTTGCCGATGTTCTACACTAGGGCCACCGCTCCCCACAGTCGCGAAGAGGCGGGCGTGGAATCGGCAATCTGTCTGTGTTGACTATGCTGCTCACTTGGGGAAATGCATTGTTTGAAATGTCACACGTTCTTGACTTGTGATGCGGCAAGACCTCCTGTATAGTGACCATAGAGACGGCCTTGGGGATGGAGGCTTCCAGATATAGCAGGCAGGGTTACCGAAATAAACAAACATTTGCATTATTTCGAACCAAAGTGAGCTGTATTATTTAAATGTTGGGTAGAGTTGGGACTGTTGCATTCCTGATCTAGCAGGCTTGTAGACTAAACAAAAATTACTCACTAGGTATTATTCTGTAGTAAAGTATGATACTTATTTTGAACAGTAAATTCGGTGACTTTGTCTGTTATTTTGAGTAGCCTTGGGTGTGGCGGGTACTTCACCGATTTTGGTTCGTACATCCAAGACTACATGTTTTATCATTTCTGTGAAGGAAGAAACTGTGTGATCACAGTAAACTGTTGCGATATCTCTCCTATCTTGATATTATGGAAGGTGGTGTGTAAGGGCAGATATGTCTTGCGATAAGAGGCCCATTTGAGAAACGAAGACGACAGGTATGGGGATTATGTTCCAGCGTCTAATCTTAGCCCTATCATAGACTTGCTGAGCCAAGAAGCTATCGGAAAAACCCCAGACCCAAGGGGTGTGGTAAGGTCATCCCTTATGATGACGTGGATCGCAAAGCCCAACATAACACCTCTTGAGGGTGCAATAATGTCAGGTGAAGAAACATACTTTATAATATTCCAGAGATACATTGGTTTTAGTACGAACAGGGAGGCGAGGGTGTGAAATTCGTAACTACTAAATCAATGTTCTTGCTTGGTGTGAATTTATCTCTGGAGGAAAATTCCCTTGTGAAACGTCTCTTAGATTCTCACGGAGAATATTATACGGTGAAGGGTCATAATACTAAAATCTTACAAGTTGTACTTGCAGCCGCATAAAGAGAGAGAGAGAGAGAGAGAGAGAGAGAGAGAGAGAGAGAAAGAAAGAGAGAGAGAGAGATTATACCAAGTCGTCTATCTCATTTGATCAGATTTTACTAACACCAGCCCAATTGGTAGAAAACAATAATTATGCGGGCATGATGGGGGACAGTAAGTGCATCTGTGAGAGGTTGGTTTTCTCATGCTCAATGTCAACAGAAAGGCTGTATCGTGGACGGATCCCAAGACTAACGTTCGACAATTGTACGTGCTGCTACTACAAAAACAGAGCAGGGATTCATGTACTATTGTCTCAGATGGTCGAGTTATTCTAACACACCAGTAGGAAAAATCAACGAACAAATAAGTTTTGTTCGGTCGTAGAATTCAGACAGAGAACTTCCCAATTTGGATACCAACGCTCTACCACGTGCGGGGGGCGCGGTGGTCCTTGGGTAGAACATCGGCTTCCGACGCAAAAGGTCCGGATTCGAGCCATGGCGACTGCACACCCTACTGGTTGAGTCGGTGTCATTTTAATGTGAAACAGAACCTGGAATCTCTAAATTACGCCACGCACTTAACCGACTGTGCTGCCAATTGTATGTGCTGTCACACACGAGACAGGGCAGGAGTACCATGACTCGCGTCTCAGGCGATCACATTATACTGATACCGACCCAACCAGTTACAGGGGACGAATATCGCACAAATAAATCTTCCAAACCGTGGGATTAGATCCGCGGACCTCCGGATATGAAAACCAACGCTCTACCACATGAGTCAGTTCGCCCCCCCCCCCCCCCCTCCACCCCCTCCCCCATGGGGCCTTCCCCCCCCCCCCCCCCCCTGACAGCTGATCCTCTTGTTATCACTCTCTTATTCTATTTTGTCCTACAGGTGTTCACCGCTGGCTGTGTGGCCGGCACTGTCCAGCTGGCGCTGTCCTGTCCAGTCGAAGTGGTCAAGTGCACCATGCAGTCCCAGATACCGCTTAGAATGGTCCCAAGTAGGCATTGAAAAACCTGCGATAACGTGTTTTCTTTGTTTGTTTTTGGTTGTTTTTGTTTGTTTTTGGTTGGTTTTTTTTTTTGTTCTTTAACATTCAACCTCAAAAGTATATATGCTATATTGTTGGACGACCCCAAGGCGGAATTCTGACAATTTTACGTTCTGCCACAGAGTAAAGTGCGGGGAGACCTGGACTTCTGCCTAAGCTGGTCAAATTTAATTGACACAACCCTCAACATTAGGAGACGAAACAGAACAAATAAAAATGTTGGCCTTCGTGGGATTCGAACCGCGGGCCTTTCGATCTGGACACCAACCTCTATAATTTGAGCCAGGTCCTCCCTCTTAGCGACCAGAAATCCCATGTCTGAAAGACGTTCCACTAACATCGGGCGGATCGCAAAGCTGATAACCAGAGTCCAAGCCACAGTATAACTTGGTTGTTATTTCCAAGGGGCTGACTTTTTTTTCTCACAAAAGTCACGTTGTCCTTGTAAGTCGGATAGAGCCAAAAGATATCAAAATCGGTCGTTGCTCTGGCCTAATCAGCAGATTGTTTACATCAACAAAAAATACAAGTATCACGTCATTTCGTTCACGTTTTGTTTTTGTTTTTTTTAGAGAAAGAGTTAATCCCCATAGACAGGTAAAAAAAAAGGGGGGGGGGGGCGATTTAAAGTACCAAAGTTTGATCTTTCTGTTTTTGCCAGTTCGACTTTCTCATATAGGGAATGAGATTTCGCCACAAAAAAATGTCTTTAACTTTTTTATAAGCCATGAGAGATGTTCAACAGGCGAAAACAAGATAGTGTTATTTTGTAGTTGGTCTTTTTTTTTTGAAGGTTCATAATTATGCGCAGTTTAAGGGATTTTTTAGGACAAGAATAAACTGAGCTGTTGAGCATTACTCGATTCTCTCGCTTTGAGAGCAAAGTAAAAACTATCTCTATTTATCTCTCTCTTACATCTCTCACTCACTTTTTCTCATCCTCTCCCTCTCTCTCTCTCTCTCTATCTATCTATCTATCTATCTATCTATCTATCTATCTATCTATCTATCTATCTATCTATCTATCTCTCTCTCTAGCGAAAACAAGATAGTGTTATTTTGTAGTTGGTCTTTTTTTTTTTGAAGGTTCATAATTATGCGCAGTTTAAGGGATTTTTTAGGACAAGAATAAACTGAGCTGTTGAGCATTACTCGATTCTCTCGCTTTGAGAGCAAAGTAAAAACTATCTCTATTTATCTCTCTCTTACATCTCTCACTCACTTTTTCTCATCCTCTCCCTCTCTCTCTCTCTCTCTATCTATCTATCTATCTATCTATCTATCTATCTATCTATCTATCTATCTATCTATCTATCTATCTATCTATCTATCTATCTATCTATCTTTCTTTCTTTCTTTCATTCTCTTATTCTCTAAGGTCTGTCGGCTATAAATTCACCATTCCCTATTTTTTATCTTTCATCTCATCTCATCTTTCTATTTCTCTCTCTCTCTCTCTCTCTTTCTCTCTCTCTCTGTCTCTCTCTATCTCTATCTCTCTCTCCCTTTCCCCACCTTATATTTTGTCTTTTGTCTCTTTTTTCTCTCTACCAACTTTTATCATTGTATCTATCCTCTCTCGCGAAATGCGATATCTCTCCCATGAAAAGTAGAGAAGACATGTTGCAATTCTAAATTAAAAAAGAACAACAAACGTTTCAAATAACACTGCTGCTTGAACTTGGATCCGCGTACAGCCTAGTTTCATTCTGTTATTGTGACGTCAAAATAATACTAGGGGAATTCCTCCAAACACGTCGGCGCTATTGTTACGTCAAAACAATACAGGGGAATTCCTTGGAACGCTACGATTGCCTGAAAAAGTTTCCCAAAAGAACCTTTAAATAACCTTCTTTTCTTCACAATAACGGACTGCTTTGCGATAGTTCATTCATTCTAGCGGGAATACCCGGAAAGTAAATTTGGGGCACCCTATGTCTAATGATAGATCAACCGTAAACATGATTTACAACACAGGGTTAGCCCTTGCCACGGGTTGATAACAAGGCTTCCCAAAATAACTATTGTTGATAAGGTACCTTAGTCTATTTTTAGCAAAGAATTTTGGAAGTTTCCTATACTCCTTGTTGTGGGCTGAACAAAAAAGTCTCCCTGAGAATCGCTCTGTTCTAACTATTATAATGATTTGAAAAGAAACATAGCAATGTAACCCTTGCTATTATATTATAGTGATTTGAGTTGGTTTCACGTCCAACGTCAACACTATTTATGTATGTTGTGGACGGGCCCTAAGACTGACGTCTGACAATTTCAAGTGCTGCCACACACGAGACAGGGCGGGCATACCATGACTCCTGTCTCAGCCAGTCACATTATACTGACCTTGACCCAACCAGTTACAGGGGACGAAATTGGTCATATAAATCTGCCGATCGTGGGATTCGAACCACGGACCTTCCAATCTTGGAGATCAGCGCTCTACCACTTGAGCCAGTTTGCCTCCCATATAATATTATTATATTATTGCAACAACGAAAATGTGTCTACTTCAGAATGTTTGGTGACTCGACCTGTACTTAAGAAGGCCCCGATCTAGTACCAAAGTTCTTTCAATTCAGTTCCGGCCCTCAGTAAATGTAATGTCCATTCTGTAATACCGTACTCCTAAATCCGGACCAAGTCATAATGTTCCATTGTCAAATGTTTAAATAGCCTTGAACTGTAGCATACGGTGCTTGACGCCCGCATGTTGTTGAGATCTCCGTTTACATCAAATAAAATACGATTATAAGACATTTGGAAGGATCCCTTTTCATCTTTTTACAAAGGACAAAAAAAAGACGGTGCGTGGGGTTTGTGTTGGTATACATGTATAATTTATCTCATATCTTGAGTAGCTTTCCTTTTCTACACTTAATCCTGAAGGTCTTTGTTTTGTTGTCGAGAAAATATTATGGACATCATTGATGGTTGACTTGGTTTGTATCCTGTACCAACGAAATAAGAAACACGATATCAAAGTGGGTACTAAACTTTAGTTTGGTGTAAAAGTACCTAGCAAACACATCAAAGAAAGAGAATTATATGAATAGAATTAAAGATTTTAGGGTTTTTCTTTCTTAATCTTGCCCTTGTGCTTCATTTAAAAAAGAAAAGGGTGGGCGGGGTAAAAGCAAGAATACAAGATCTTATCTTTGAAAATGGTAATTAGGGATCAGAATTCACCAAAAGTTACGGAACGTAGATAGAAGATTTAAACTTTTCAATAAGTTCAAAATAGCTCATCGAGCAAAAAGAGTGAGTAATAGTTATAGGTGCGTCTTATTCTAGACTTCAAAAGATAGCAATTTTTAGAAAAAAGGAGCAATTTTTTTAGTTTATAAACTGCAAAAATGGTCAATGACGCCTCTGTCTTTTTACAAAGTGAAATAACTTGTTGCGAAATCTCATTCCCAGTGAGCTTAGCTGGAAATAAAGTATGGATGTTGTATTAAATTTAGGCATTGCTATTAGAATGTGTTTCTTCTCGTTAGTGAGAAAAATGTTAAATTGTTGTGTAAAATATTGCTATTCCCCGCCCATCAGAGGAACTTATCTTGCAAAACTATATATAGACTAATCTTGGGTTCCATAGAACTCTCGACAATATTAAACAAAATTAAACTACTTTGAATTATTGAGAGATTGTCAGTTTGACAAAGTGGTATCATGACAATGACATAACATTTTTTTTTACAAAACACACATATTGTTCGCTTAGGCTGATTCATTGTGTCATGGCAAGGCCTTGGGCAAAAACAGCAATTCACCAAACTTAAAAAATTAAATAAATGTCTATTTCCACGAATTAAGGAAATTAACGCATTAGTATCCATTGCAAATTAAAGCTTTTGTTCCTTACAGAGAGTGTGTGCTTGGCGGAGAAGAAAACATTCATGAACTCCGCGAAGTATTACAGAGGGCCGATGCACTGTAGCAAGGATATCCTCGCCAAAGAGGGAATCAAGGGGTTCTATAAAGGACTAATGACCATGTTCATGAGGTGAGGTATCTACTGTGACCCGTGTTGTTAATGTGTTTGTTGGTTTATGTTGGATTTTGTTGTTGTTGTTGTTGTTGTTGTTGTTGTTGTTGTTGTTGTTTTTTAGTGTTTAGTTGTTGTTTTTGTTTTATTTTTTGTAACATCGATCATGGGCGGAGGGGAGTAAGTGTATTCTTAGATTATTTTTACTAGAGAGAGAGAGAGAGAGAGAGAGAAAATAAGAAGACGGAGAGAGGCATACTAAGAAACAGAGAGAGGCCAAGAGGGATAAAGAGAGCAAGAGAGAGTTGAGTTGAGTTGGTTTAACGTCCAACCTCAGCACTCTATAGGCTATATTTCGGACGTGCCCCAAAAATGACGTTTGGCAAACAGGATGATGAGATCTGGACTCGTCAGCTGATCACATTAAACTGAAACCGATTCAACCAGTAGGGAGCTCGAACCACGGATCTCTTGCGTCGGCAGCGGATGTTCTACCCCAGAGCCACCGCGCCCACCATAGAGAGAAAAGCAGACAGACAGACATACAGACAGACAGACAGACAAGCAGGCAACGAACGGTAGATAGCTCTATGGACAATGAAAAATTGCACAATAACAACAAGAACTAGCTGGAGTTCTCCAAACTCCCTCATCCATCCTGCACAACAACCACATGAACCAGCTCGAGCCTCCCGAACTCATCCATAACTTTCTCCTCTCCCCCCCCCCCCACCACCCCCCTTCTTCTCCAGGGACGTGCCCAGCTACGGGCTGTACCTCCTGGTGTACGAGGGCCTGTTCTTGCACCTCACCAACCACAGCCTGTCGGACGACAGGGGCGTAGGCGCCGCAGTCCTGGCTGGGGGCGTGGCCGGCTGCCTCTCCTGGCTCGTCGTGATGCCTCTGGACGTCATCAAGAGTCGCCTGCAGGTAAACATTCTTTTCGTGCTAAAGATAATTATAGATAGATAAAGTCTAAGGTTTGGGAGAAACCGTTTTTTTTTATTTATTTGAAATCTTACGTTTCATCAATGATTAAAGCGTCGGTTTCGGCAAGGGTTTTTTATTTGTTTGTTTTATTGTTGTTGTTGTTTTTGGGTGGGTTTTTTTTATTTTTGTTGTTGTTTTTGTGGAGTTTGCTCTATAGATTGAGCCTGTGTTTTGGGGATAAGGAATTTTTGTGGATTGAAATCTACGTTTTATCTGTGGCCAAGGCGTGGATTTGGGGAGGGGAATGTTTTGTTGGTGTTTTTTTTTTATTGGGTGGGGGGGGGGGGGGCCGTTCCCCCCCCCACGACTATATTTATTTTATTTTTAACTGAAAAATTAGTATTTACATCATGTTTACATTTTTTTCCTATTTCAATTGAAAGTGTGGTTGCAAATGAAATACTGGTGTTAATTTAATGCTTCCACACACCGTTCGTTTATCTACATGTGTTCGTATATTGCATAGATTTTTATTTTCTCATTCTTATAGACAGTCACATCTGGATTCGCAACTTACTCTGTATGTCCTTTTCATTTCTTTTGTATCTACTCTCGGTGAGGTCTTGCTTAGTCCACCCAATGATTGGTATTCACAGCTTCAATGTACACCTTTTGCACTGATTTACTAACATCACCCTCTTCTCACAAAATATAATGATTTAGCCTCTTTTGTTTTTAGTGTCTTCTTTTTCACCTAGGTGTAATATTTGGAATGACAATCTGTTTCTGGGAGTGTAATTTTTAACTATAAAAGCTCAAATATCCCTAATCAATACTTAACCGTCTAAATGTGAAATAAACCCGGTTACTAAATATTTATTTGTTTTTACTATCCCTTGAAAAAAAATTGTTTTAACTTATACCGTTCTCAAAGGTTTTTTTTACAGGGCAGTAAAATCAAAATACTATAAAGACTTCTCGAAAAGCTTTATGGTGATCTTTTTATATTAATATATTTTAAAAAAAAAACAAAGCTCATTTTAAGCTAAAGTAATCATAATTGATGAGAACACATCGAAGTGAGTGGTGTTAGCTATATCGAGTATAAATAAAATATTACTGGGTCCAAAACAGCTCTAGTATTTTACGTATAGCCACCGGCTCTAATTTTTTTAAAGGGTATAGAAAAGAGTGAGCAGTTTGCTTGTGTAAAATTCGACGATTGAACTCAATCCTATAGCTTTGAAAAGCAGGGAAACCATTACGTTTTGTCTAATAGTCAGATAGTCAATTTTAAGCAGTTCGATAATATCAATACCGTTTTAATATATCCTAGTCGTGACTCTGTTGCATTATTTAGAACATGCTTACTATAGCCCTTTACAATTTTAGAATTGTTGTATGATAATTACGCCATGGGCTACCGCAAATTTTGTAAAATAGGTAGGCATAGATCTTCATTTAGGCACTGATGTACCCCCATATTTTGTAAATCTATAGGATCAGTCCGTATGCCTAATTTGTGCCTTTTGATAAGAAGAGGAAAAGGTACGGAGTACCTTTTTAACACAATATCCTCACTCTTGCCAAACCTTGCTTTCAGCAATTTGTTTACCAACACAACAATTAGCCCAAACCTATTGAACCTTTTCAAATCTTTTCTAATACCTGAAATGTAATCCTTTTCTTCAGCAATTTGCTATTCTGTTATGCATTACGAAATAATCTGTCAGAATTGACATTTTATTTGACAAAGGTAATGTTTATGCCCATTTTAATAATTCTTGCTAACAAAACTTGATATTCACAGTCTAGACGTTAATTCTTGCTAACAAAACTTGATATTCACAGTCTAGACCTTTATATGGTTCATTATCAATGAATTATCCCCTATCCCTACCTACCTTTTCAAATCTTGCTTTTCTAACTAAGATAATTATACAAATCTGTTTTAATGTTTTTGTCTTTTATTTGCACCGATGTAGTTATGTAATAGCGGCAGGAATTTTTATTTAACTTTCTGACACATCCTATAACCAACTTTTATTAAAGATTTCACTTGGTGTGGTAAAGATATTTTTCGTTGTGTCATAAAAATACTTTCCTGTTTCTGGTAATTGGTATGCATTAGAAAAATATACTTGGTGTTTCCTAGTGATAGTCTGTAGTATTTGTAGAAAAAAAACACAAATAAACGTAGGGCGTATAAGCAACACTGCACCTGTTTTATGAGACAACCTTGAAATAAAGAACACAGTATAAATCCTGATCCTCATATTTCTGATGATAAGAACTAACAAGGTCATCATTTTGTTATACATGTATAAGTATATATAGTAATCTACTTGAACAATGGACAAGTAGTCAAACACATATAATCCTATTAATTTTTCTCCTTTTGTATCAATCATTCAAACGTTTCATATGTAAAAATTTAGTTATTATTATTATTATTATTTGATATACCCAGTCCACCGTAATAGCTTCAGATTTTGTTTAATATTTCAATTCCCTTAAATTATTTTGAAGAGTAACTGATCTAGAGTTGAGTGATATTATATATTTAAGCATTACTTTACAATTTTCCACTGTTTGTTAGGTTGTTGTTTTTGTTGTTGTTGTTGTTGTTGTCTTTGTTGTTGTTTTTGTTGTTGTTGCTGTTGTTGTTGTATTTGTTTTTGTTGTTGTTGTTGTTGTTGTTGTTGTTGTTGTTGTTGTTGTTATTGTTGTTGTTGTTGTTGTTGTTGTTGTTGTTGTTGTTGTTGTTGTTTTGGGTTGTTGTTGTTGTTTTATTTTTGTTTGTTTTTTTTCAAACTACACACAACTACAAAATAAATAACGCATATCTACAATGTAGTTTTAGTTTTATCAAAAAAACCACACAAAGAACATTATTGTCCAGCTGATAGAGGTCATTCTGATATACACGCTTTATAATTAATTTCTGTTGCCATCCAGGTTGATCACGCAGGACGATTCCGGGGATTCTGGGACTGCGCAGTGACCAGTGTGCGCAATGGAGGTTATTCCGTCCTCTTCCGGGGCACAGTGATTACAATGGCAAGGGCATTTCCGGTTAACGCCATGACGTTTCTTGTGTACTCTCAGGTTTTATATGAGCTGAATATCTTTAACCCACCAGTGAGGTCTAAAATATCGAAGGAGAACGACTGGTAGTGGTGAACATTATTTGGAACAAGTAGAAAAAGAGATTCAGAGACGATGGATATATTTTTTACTCATTGAGAGGGTTATAAGACATAACTTGCTCAAGACTCAAAGGTGACATTATTGCTCTTAACTTGGTCTTCAAGCAGCGGTGAGACGATGGAGGGATGGAAAGAGGAATCACAACATCGTTTCTTTTATTGTGAATAATGGAATGCCAAGTATGGTTATGCACTCGCCGTTCACTAAAGTACTGCTCACGGTTTTGAACCGACCAACTGTCATTCTTCTTACACTGGGGTGAAAACATACAAATTCCCGTTTAGAGGTATTAATGCTAAGATAGTGCATGGGTGCTATTTTATTTTATTTAACGCTACTTGGGAATTAATATGATCACCAGTTGTAAAAGTGGTATTCCCAAAGAGTGTGACAAGGTGAGAGGTTTCACGTCGAGGATTTTCCTTATATGGCTCAAGATAATTAAGGCGGTTGCTTTTTTCTTTAAATCTTTGTAAAAAAAAAAAAAAACACACACACAAAATCGTTGTGAACGTTGTTCAGCCGCTTCATTAAAAAAAAATAAAGTGAGAAATTGTCACGTGACCTCCCCGCATCAAAAACACTGTGACTTAGTGTGAGTTCTTTTTGTGAAACGTCTCGCTAAATTTATAGTCTCTGGCATTCATTTCTGCTCTAATGGTTTTAGAGAGAAAAGGAAAAACCAACTTGATTGACTTGCAAGGCGCTTCCTGTCGAGTTAAATACGAATTTATTTGGAATAAATACATGTGTAATATGAAAAAGGTATAAATAATAAAGAAAGACCTTACACACAAAAAAGGATGACGAACGAAGCGGCATTACAGAATGAAAGGATCATGTTTGGGGTTCAATGCAAAGAAAGAATTTGGCCATAATCCATGCTAAGGATTACCATATTTATTGGTATTATTTTTTATGAAAACTGTTGCAATAAAGTATTTCGTCACTGTTCTACGATTCTGGCGTAAGTCATTTTGTTTCCTCTTGAGATAATCAATAAAAACTGCTTCATTTCTGTATTTTTGCTTAATATTGGACACAAATCTCTAACGCGAAGAAACAAAATCCTATTAGCCCAATTTTTAACCTGAATGTGTAGTTAGATAGATCTAATTATTACCTGTACACCGATATTTGCTCGCATTAATTCCTTTCCCACTTATACCATGATCGTAGTCCTGTGACGATTTACAACTTTTACGTTATATCTTCATCATATTAACAGATGCTTTTTAATGGAAGGTAAATCTGGATGTTATATAATGCTTGTTAAGGTTTTAAGTTATTTTCGTTTAATTCATATTTAGTAATTAAAAAAATAAAATATGATATTTGTATTTCTTTTCTATTTGTTCTTTGAATGCTTTTGTTGCAATTTATCTGAAGTTACTTTGAAAAAAGTAAACCGGTGAAATACTATTTTGCTTTTATTTATCTTTTTTTTAGTTAACCAAATTGTGGTGCAATATATAAAGAAAAAAAAGGCTAAACAGTCAGTAAAATTGTTAGTTTTTATCAACGAGCTGCCTCGTTTTTTTATGTTATGAATGCTCTTTCGATTCCTCGTCTTATGACAAAGGCTAATCTTCACCTGACGTCTAGTAGATTGCTGTAAGTTTCATGTAACGTCGTCATTATACTGTGACCAGCTGATACAGGAGCCATGGTATCCCCGCCCTGGTCCTATCTCGTATGTAGAATCACATAAAACTGTTAGACTTCAGTCTCGGGGCCCATCCACAATATAGCCTATGTAGTGCTTACGTTAGACTTTAAACCAACTTAAATCAACTCATCTTCTGTGTTTAAACAAAAAGTTCTTATACGGCCACGGGTTTCCAGAGCAAGATACCGAAGACTCTGTCAATTGACACCTGTGCCCTGTGCCATATAAAAAAGGGGGGGGGGGGGGGGGCTAAAGTGAGGCCTCAACCCCGGATCTCTTGCATTTGAGGCTGACGCTCGTACTCTTGGCGTCACGGGAGTAAGGGGACATTAAAGGCTAAGTTTGGACCATATTTTTTAATAGCTAGGGTAATGGTGGTCTAATCGTTTTAGATAAGTATTGTAGTTAAAACATGATACCACTCAATTACTTTTTTTTTTTTTTCCGTTCTGCCAGTAAGCCTACTAGAATTAGAATGTTAACTGTTCTAGCTGTACCTAAAAATCTTTATGATATAGCTTACTTTGGTTCTTAATGAAAATATGTATTTATTTCGTTGACTCTGCCTTTTGTTGTTGTTGTTTTTTGTGGGGGGGGGGTTGTTTAGATTTTGTTGTTGTTTTTGTGCGTTGTTTTTTTATTGTTGTTGTTTTTTAAGCCTTTTACAAGGACCCCCACATATCTTTAGAAGTACACATATTCAGAGATTAGGTTGTGTAATGACTCCTGTATTAGCAGGACTGTGAGCCCCAAGATGTCAGGTCTAACAACAGCGCTCTTGTGCTCTAGGGCTACTGTCTTATGCCGCGTTCACACCGAAATATCGCTCGTCCGAGCTAGTGCGTTCGCACCAAGTTTTGTCGCTCGTCCGTGTAGAATGACAAATCCAAGATGGATACCAAGATGAAGCTGCTTCTTTTATTGTGGTTGAGACGGAGAACACAAAAAAGCAAGACGAAGATATTGGGTTCATCCCATTTGTATGGAACGTAGAATGTTTGGAGAGTATTTGTGCAAAATCGGTGACATTTTAGTGCTGTGCTAAAGCTGAAAAAACGTCCTGCCGAGAAAAAGTTACTGGTCGTTATCGGGAGCGTGGTGTGAACGCTTAAAAAGAAAATATAAGTTTTTTGGTGCACTCTATCGCTTGGACAATATCGCTCGGACGTGGCAGCACGTAAAATAATCAGACGTTAGTCTAGAGACCGGTCTACGGTATAGCCTCACTGATGACTTTCAACCAACTCACTCACTCAACACCCACAAGATATAAGGAGTGGGGTTAGAGCGCCAGCCGTCATAATGCAGGGTCTATAGTTTTTGTCGTGTTTGGGTTCCACACCATAAATATTTAGGGACACTGAAAATACTCGGTAGGTATAATTATTTTGGGGGAAATTTTTCTTTGTTTTCGTTTGGTCTGAAACGAAAAATAACTTTGAAATCACCATTTAGTGGGCGGGCTTCACCAAACAATAATACAGCAACTATAATTTACATGTATGTGTTTTGGTAGGATTTGTTGTAGAAATGGGTGTTTTCATAAATGTTATCGGAATGTATCTTTTTCGCTTCCTGAGGGGGGCGAATGGTCCAAGTGGTAGAGCTCAATTGAGTTGAGTTGAGTTGGTTTAACGTCCAACATCAGCATTTTATAGCTTTATTGTGGACGAATCCCAAGACTGACGTCTGACAATTTTATGTGCTGCCACACACGAGACAGAGCGTTGGTCTCCCAATGGGGAGGTGTCCAGTTCGATTCACCCGATCGATCAAAAATGTATTTGTCCAATTATCTCCTACTAGTTGGATAGGTGTCAGTATAATATGACTGACTGAGACAGGAGTCCAGGTCTTCCCGCAAAATCTCGGTCTGGCAGCACGCAGGCTTTAATTGTTATTACGTTAGCATTGGGGTCTACAACTCACAATATGGCCTATACAGTGCTACCACTGGACTTCAAGCAGCCAACTCAATTTGTGAGTCCATTACTATTTTAATAAATTAGGAGACCAAACCAGCATAGTTTTCTAGTAAATCTTATTCTCAATTTTAATAAATCCTGGGTTTTTTGTAAAATAATCTAATCTAATCTAATCTCCATTTTTTAAATTAAATTTTCTCATAGGTTATAAAACTTGAATCTAGTCAACTGTAAGTAGAGTAAAAATCATTTGGAACTGCGTGGTGTGAGTTAAAATCATTTTCGAAGATGTTAAATTCGCACAATCTAAGGCGGTGCTTATTAAGATTTTTAATACTTTTCAGAGCACTGTTTAAGAAAGTGTATGTGTGTTTTGTCAAAGTTATACTCCGGGAATTAAATGTGGCAGTACTTGAACTGTCCTGGATCTTTAACAAAATAGATCTTACAGAGTCCTGATTTTGTGTTCCACTATCTAAACACTAACAAAGAAGGCAGTGACATACCAATAGAATCTACGTGACTCTAAAGGTGAAACTTGTCATTTTCAAAATAAATGCAATTTATCACTGTTGAATTCAAAAAGAAAGGGGTGATGTTAAATATATGTAGATTTGATAAACTAATTTATAGGCTATAACTATTCAAAAAATATAAAAGAAAGAAAAGAAGGAGAATCGAGATACATTGATCTAGATTTAGTTCGAAATTGACAGATTTGATTAACCTTAAAAGAGAAGACAGTGGTATGGGCAGCGATCCTACTCCGATATTTCCGCTATTTGTATCGAGTCCTACCAAATGAGTTAATTCCTTTTCCAAGAGGACAAAAAGTATTGTATATTTTGCCATAGTTCATGCCCTGCTTATTGGGTCGGTATCAGTACAATGTGGCCCACTTAGACAGGAGTCTTGGTATCCTCACACTGTCTCTGTAGCAGTAATGTTGTCAGACGTTACAGTTGGGAACCGTCTACGTTATAGCATTGCTGCTGAATCTCGACGATAAGAAACCAACTCACTGATAGTTGCAGACTCGCAGGGACTTGATTAGAACCCCAAATCAGGGATATGTGACTATCACAAAGTAGAGGATTTTACAAAAAAAATTACACTTCATTCAGGGGTACCTACAATTACTACTGACTCATGTGTAATTATAATGTTTGATAGTGGGGGGCTGTGTGTGTGTGTGTGTGTGTGTGTGTGTGTGTGTGTGAAGGAGAGAGTGGTAACTGTAGTGGGCAATTAGACGCCAAAAGTTCATACTTTCGTTTCTCATGCTTTTGTTTTGTTTTTGTTGGGTTTTCAATATGAACGGATGGTTTAGTTCCATGTACGGCTAGTTAACGGGTTACATTGGATTTTTGTTTTGTTTTTGTTCTTGTTTTATTTTTTGTTTTTTTACGTGTGTTTTTTTAAACGCCCACACGCTTAAACGACAAAAATTATCGTTTGTTGTGTTTTGTTTTGTTATTATTTTTGTATGTCCAGTTGTTTGGTTTCATATATGGGCAAGTAATATTTTTGTTTTGCTTTTTGTCCTTATTTCTGGCGTAGGCAGATATTTTGTCAATAATAAGAAATAAAAAAAAAATATAAACATATTAGCTGATTTTCTTAGTTCATAACCGGATACGCATACATAGGCATGGCTACTTCTTTTTTTTTTGCGATTGAGGTCAAATTGCAGAAAGACAGCAGGCCTACTTTTTTAATGCAATCCACGTGACATTCCCGAGTGCGGATCAAAATCATGCTGGGGCTGGTTGGTTTGGTTGGTTGGTTGGGTTGTAACGTCCAACGTCGGCAACTTATATGCTATATTGTGGACGGGCTCCAAGACGGACGTCTGACAATTGTATGTGCTGCCACACACGAGACAGGGTGGGGATACCATGACTCCTGTCTCAGCC
>RQTK01001305.1:8567-19615 GCA_003991915.1 Elysia chlorotica
TACAAATAACAAATATGAAAAAAACAGCAGTTTCGCCTTTGTGTAATACACGGGCTTGTTGTTACGGGGCTTAATAAAAAAATAAAACAAAACCACCTAAAACACCACCACCAACAACAGCAACAACAACAAGAACAATAATAACAACAACAACAGCAACAACAACAAAATCAAAACTCCGACATTACTTTGAAACGAGAGCGCCAACAAGTGTGATGATCTAAAAAAAGCATCAAAATCCAAAATACAGAAAAAAAAAACAAACCAAAAAAACAAAACAAAAGAAAACAAAACAATAGCTAAAGAAATGTAAGAGACCTAAGAAATTACGCATAGTGGCAATTACTGATATAAAAATTAATCTTAAGATCTAAAATGAAAAATGAAACAAAATAAATAATGTAGCAGACCTGGGGCATTATGTCAAAAGGCGAAACAAGAAAAGGAACCAAAATAAAAAAACAACAACTGATATATGCCCGTAGTAAAATGATTCTTATGTTGGGCATAGGACCTATTCGACCTCAAAAGAGAAAGAATGAAATGAAGATAAAAAATAGTGAAATAAATAAGGGAAATCTGGCTGATTTCGGTATTCTTGGGGCAGACATTAATTCATTATTCATCCACAGAGAGAGAGAGAGAGAGAGAGAGAGAGAGAGAGAGAGAGAGAGAGAGAGGGACAGAGATATATAGATAGTGAGAGATCTTATGTTGGGCATAGGACCTATTCGACCTCAAAAGAGAAAGAATGAAATGAAGATAAAAAATAGTGAAATAAATAAGGGAAATCTGGCTGATTTCGGTATTCTTGGGGCAGACATTAATTCATTTTTTATCCACACAAAGAAACCAAATTAGAAACTGATTCGCATACAAAGTAGATCTATAATTATGCTGGGAAAGCAGCTATTTACCAGGAAAAGAGAAATGATGAAGAAAAACAACAAAAAGAAGTAAAATAGCGAAAAAAAATAATAATGTAGCAGACTTTAGGAATTATACGAAATGGCAAAAAAGAAAAAAATTAATAAGAAACTAATACATGTTTATAGAAGTTGGAGGAAAAAAATCTATTTATAGTTTATAGCAGAAGTATGATAGGAGAAGTAGGAGAAAATAAAATAAAAAATTGTGAAATAAATGAAGGATAGGACACTTGGCTGTTTATGGTATTCTTGGGGCAGACGGGTTAATTCATTATTCACAGGGAGAGAGAGAGAGAGAGAGAGAGAGAGAGAGAGAGAGAGAGAGAGAGAGAGAGAGAGAGGGAGAGGAGGGATTCGGCAATATTATAACGCCACGGCAACAGAGTATCAAGATTAGAGCGCTGGCTGGGAGAAATAATGATGGATATAAAAAATAACTTTTTGGGACAGATAAGGACTATAAATATAGTGCTGATGTTCAACGTTATACCAACTCAACTACAACTCTCTCTTTCTCTATCTCTCTCTACCTCTATGTCGTTCTCTTTCTCTCTGTCTCTCTCTCTAACACTCTCTCTCTCTCCCCCTCTCTCTCTCTCTTTCTGTTTCTCCCCCTCTCTCTCTCTCTTTCTGTTTCTCCCATTCTCTCTCTCTCTTTCTGTTTCTCCCATTCTCTCTCACTACCTCTCTTTCTCTCTCTCTCTTTCTCTCTCTCCCCTCTCTCTCTCTTTCTTCTCTCTCTCTCTCTCTCTCTTTCTCTCTCTCTCTCTCTGGGTCAACATCTACCAGATTCCATTGAAGGATCCTAATACGGCGACAGTCGGCATCGATAGAAAATACAAAAGGTCAAGACTAACACAAAACATAATACATCCTATTCTAGTCTATCCCGCTGCTAGTTTAGTTTAGTTCTCTAATGTAAGGGTTCCTAATTTCTGATGATAGACTCTATAATTGAGAGAGAAGATAAGTGTGTGTGTGTGTGTGTGTGTGTGTGTGGAGGAGGGGCAGGTATCGTATAACACAAACCTTCCCTAGACTTTTTTGGGCGAGGGAGGGAAGGGGGGGGGGGATGTGAGGTTGAAAGATAAAGGAAAGAATTGTAGTAAAAAAAAAGAAAAAATAAGAAGACTCCAAGGCCATAAGATAGAGGCTATTACTATTAGCGGTGTTTGTGTAGTCTGAGGATGATACCCAAGTGGTGTTCCAACATATCTAGTTTCTCGGAGGCTCCGTGGCCAAGCGCGCACTTAGCGTGCACTCAGCAATCGCTCTATACTCAAGGACTCTGTGGCCACAACGGGCTCTCTTCATGGCCCCTAATTAGACACTGTGCGATTATGTATCTCAAGGCGAAAACGACGACGATACGTTTGGGGATCTCCAGAAACGGCGTGCAATTATTGCTCCATCCTTATTTTATTCTTTGATTTGAGGTGAGTTCAGTTGAGTTGGTTTAACGTCCAGCATCAGCACTATATAGGCTATATTGTGGACGGGCCCCAAGACTGACGTCTGACAATGTTATGTGCTGCCACACACGAGACAGGGCAGGGGATGCCATGACTCCTGTCTCAGCCGGTCACATTAAACTGACACCAACCCAACCAATAGGGGGCGCAATCGCCAGGGCTCGAACCCGGACCTTTTGGGTCGGAAGCCGATGTTCTACCCCAGGGCCACCGCGCCTAGCCTCCCTTAAAAAAACAACAACCCATACCTATGGATCGCGATTATGTCATCACATTTCGTTGCGTTCATCGCAAAACATGTAATGTGAGCTACTCAATTTTTATACTGTCTGGAGAAACAGCTTATATAATGGAATTTCCGTCTGTGTCATTAGTATGAATAATTGTTGCGGTTTGGAGGGGGAAAACCAGAGGTCAGAGTATATATACATCAGACGCAATGTGTGGCCCCTTGTCTGGTTTGGGGTTGGCTTTTTTGGTCAGACAAGTTGAGGGTGGCGCGGGGGTCGAGGGGTAGAACATCGGCTCCCGACGCAAAAGGTCCCGAGTTCGAATCCTGGCTGTTGCGTTCCCTACTGGTTGGGTCTATGTCAGTATAATGTGACCGGCTGTCACAGGAGTCTTGGTATCCCCGCCCTGTCTCGTGGGTGGCGGCACATAAAATATTTAATTGTCAGACGTCCGTCTTGGGGCCCGTCCACAATATAGCCTATATAGTGCTGCTGTTGGACGTTAATCCAACCCAACCCAACCCTAACCCTGGGGAGTTGAGTTGAGTTGAGTTGAGATGAGTTTGTTGTTACAACACGTGGGCACAGTAACAGCTATATTGTGCTCACGATGAGATTGTCCTAGGATAGTTAGTAGAATGTCATAATACTAGTAGCAATGGCGAGTCCTATATCTCTCTATGTGGTAAAAGCATAACAATTGTGCATAAAAGGATTGGTTAAAAGTGAATGGTATATATAGCAGTTGAAAAGGATCATGTGTAGTTGGTTGGTTAGGTTGGTTTAACGTCCAACAGCAGCACTATATAGGCTGGATCATGTGTAGGATTATCACAATTAAATTTTTATTATATACATTGATGGTCTGAGGAATTAACATAGCTCTCAATAATAGTATAAGGTATTCCTCAGTTCAAAAGAGAATAGTATACCGAGACGGGTACTTAGACTGAAGTCTGACAGTACTGAGTTAAGTTGAGCTGGTTTAACCTCCAGCGTCATTAATATATGGACTATATTGTGGACGGGCCCCAAGACTGTATCAACCTGTCACATTAAAGTGACACCGACATAACCAGTTGGGAGCGCAATCACCAGGGTTCGAACCACGGACCTTTTGCGTATGATTAGAACAAGCCGTAAAGCTTGATGAGCAAACTTCAATCTAAATTCGAGTTCTCCTTTTCTCACTATGTTCCATTTCTCTTGCTAAACTCAACCTCACACACAAAATAGAGGGATGGAAAATAAATACTTTTGTCTATATATGTATGCATCCCACGGTCTATCTCCTTAAGACTTAGTGCTGCATTGGTTGAAATGGATGCCCAGACGACAAAAATAACAGTTGACTTTTCGTAGTGCATCTGACTTCAGCAATTTGTTTGATCAAACAAAGTCTACCCCCAGATACTTCTCATAATCTTATTATTGAAACCGCCAAAAAGTCTGTATTTTCAAAATAAAGATGACAAATAATATATAATATATAATACACACACACACACATAGAGAGAGAGGGGAGAGAGAGAGAGAGAGAGAGAGAGAGAGAGAGAGAGAGAGAGAGAGACTTTAAAATAAATCTGGACTCCAGACATCGTTTTTGTCAAATTTGAGGATTAAATGTCTGAGATTTTAGCATCTGACTTGCCAAATTTTAATCCCTTTAAAGTTTGATACCAGAGATCACCACTACTTAAGGCGACATATTAAACAAGTTACCATCTACAGTTTGGATGGAATTAGAGATAGCAGTAGGATAAGTTTTTATCTGTATTGAAGAATCATCAACAACAAAACAGTTCTGTAGAGATTAAAATCACGATCACAAAATAAAAAAAATAATGGGACTAAAAGCCGAGTCATAAATCTGTTACAAGCAAAAAGTTTGAGTGCGTAAAGGGTTTTTTCTCAAAAAGCGCAAGAAGTGTAGATCTAGATCTAGGTAAAAACCTTTTAATGCCACTTTACAATATTTTTCTCCTTGGAAAAACTTAGTCATCAGAAAAATACCGCCTTTTTCACCAATTTCTAACGTCTGGTTCCAATAAAATCCATTACAGAACAACAGATCATTAACTTTATTAGTTCGTATTTTCCAAATTTTTTCAGTATTTTTTCCTCCAAAGCCATCGAAAACCCCATGTAAGCTCTCCATAGCGTGAGAGTAAGTAATTTTAGTCTTAGAAAACCAAGACATGACTATTCCTTAATCATAGTATATGCGTGAGTCACAGATTACTCGAAAGTTCACATAGAAGTTAGAACAAAGACAAGTCATTTTGGAGCCGTATGTACAACAAGGCCATAACTTACGTCTCGTCGTTAGCCTTCTTATTCCCATATTCTTACGAGTTTTTGAGCTTTCGCAACCGTTGTACTTACAATCGTTTCTTACCCTAGTGTACCGAGGTCCCTATCACAATATTATGTATAGGGCCTAAATATTAAAGTCACATTATTATAATAATAATAATAATTACCCTTGTTATTCTGATGCTAGACTTTGTCCAAGATCTTTTTTGTCACTAATGACGAGCCAGTATTATAAGCTTTGCGATTTAAGCGACGAAAATGGATTACGTAACCACGCCTTTTAGACATTGAGCTTTCTAATCCATCGTTGGGCGTGGCGGCTCTGGGTTAGAACGTCGGATTCCGAATCAGGATTCCGTGGTTCAAGCCCTGGCGATTTTGAGCCCAACTGCTTGGGTCGGTGCCAGTTTAATATGATCGGCTGGCAGAGGCAGGAGTCATGGTATCCCCGCCCTGTCTCGTGTGTGGCAGCGCGTAAACATGTCAGACCTCAGTCTTGGGACCCATCTACAATACAGTTTATATAGTGCTGATGTTGGACATTCAAAAACAGCTCAACAACTCAACATCCCCACCCTGTCTCGTGTGTGGCAGCATAAACAAAATTGTCAGACGTCAGTATTGGGATTCGTCCACAATATAGCCAATATTGTGCTGACGTTGAACGTTAAAACCAACTCAACTCAGCTTCAGTCATTAGCTCCATAAGTCTAGGATAGATCTATGATGGACGCCGGCGCAGTTGCAGCCTTCTCTTACCTAACCACGTCTTCGATTCCACTATCCGCAAAAAACAAAAAAACAAAAAACAAAAAAAACAAACAAAACAACAATCAACAACAAAGACAAACAAACAAAAACAAAACAAAATTAACGCAAGAATTCTAATAACTTCTTCAACGCGACGAGCAGAAATAATTTCAGTCTCCGTTTTAACCAACGACCCTGCTGTCGCAAGCCCTATGGTGGGGGTTAAATGACATTGACCTCTTTACCTTCGTACAATCATGCGGCCTTCGCATTTTGACCACAACGGCCCCGCTGTCGCAAGCCCTCTGGTGGGGTTAAATGACCTTGACCTTGACCTATTTACCTTCGTAGAATCATGCGGCCTTCGGATTTTGACCGTCTGTGTCTGGCATTATTTTCTTTGATCAGCGCCTAGATCTAGAGCTGTATGTTAGACCTAGATCTAGATCTAGAGCTGTATGTTAGACCTAGATCTAGATCTAGAGCTGTATGTACAACGTGGTGGTAAAGATTTTGACCATCTGTGTCTGGCATTATTTTCTCTGATCAGCGTCTAGATCTAGGCCTAGATCTAGAGTTGTATGTTAGACCTAGATCTAGATCTAGAGTTGTTAGTACAATAGTACATGTACAACGTTATTGGTAAGCTTTTGACTCGTCTTAACCCTTTAATGCATACCAAAAAAACCCTTAAGCTCGAGAATCAGCCATGTATTTTTAAGTTTGCTTTCTTGATCAAAGAGTAATTTACCTTCGACCAACTTTGGATAAGCAATAACATGAGCTTGAAATGTTGGTCTAATAATTATATTATAACCTTTTCAGTTGATTGGAAACAACGGCTATGGTCTCCTTAAAAGTGTCTAATATTTTGTACAGTGTTCGGATAAGGGTTAAAATGTAAGAATATGAAGACTTACGATCAGTTGTTGGCTACCTAGATATTGTACTTACAAACCAGACCCTGTAAGCCGGCGTAAGGTGAACTAATAGTGCCAATTATTTCTTTCGTGTCTTGTACTGAGACTGTAAAGGTATGGTTATTAATACAAGTACATTTTTTTCTGAAATTCCCAAGGACAAGTTTTGGAATTCCCCAAGGACTTTTCGCTCGCGAATAAAGAGATCATGTTTTTATAACCATAATTGTTATCATATCATTGTTAGACAAAAAAAAGTGTCTAATTAGTTAACGACTATGCGTTTTTTGTGTGTGTGGTGTGACTTATTTTTACTCTAAAAACCTGTGGTGTGACTGTTTTGGTATTTTCGCCTTCGTGTCTTTGCCAAGATAACTTTTCGTGCTGCTTTTGCATCTATTATTATTATTATCATCATCATCATCATCATCATCATCATCTCTCTCTCTCTCCCCCTCTCTCTCTCTCTTTCTCTTTCTCTCCCCCCCTCTCTCTCTCTTTCTCTCTCACATCATCTCTCACTCTTTGTTTATTTTTTAAATTCTACCCCCCACCCTCCCACTCTAATATCGCCTCCTGACCTATCATACTCTTCTAACACATCCACAAGGTAGACTCACTATACTGATTGGATTTCCTAACCGGACGAAGTCATATATCTACCCCAATACCTTACGCAAGACAAAATAATTCTCTAATATATTGGATCTTTACGCATATACGGGTCCTGTCACACAGCGGTGAGTTGAGTTGAGTTCAGTTGATTAAACGTCCAACATCTGCATTATATAGACTATATTGTGGACGGGCCTTCAAGACTGACGTCTGACAATTTAATGTGCTGCCACACACGAGACAGGGCGGGGATACCATGGGTTGGGTTGATTGGATTGGTTTTTACGTCCAACATCAGCATATATAGGCTATATTGTGGACGGGCCCCAAGACTGACGTCTGACAATATTATGTGCACCACAAACGAGACAGGGCAAGGATACCATGACTCCTGTCTCAGCTGAACATATTAAACTAAAACCGACCCAACTATAAGGGGCGACATCGCCAGGACTCGAACCAAGGACCTTTTTCGCCGGAAGCCGATGTTCTATCCCAGGGCCACCGCGTCCCCCTCGAGACAGAACATGAAGGTGAGAAAATGAGGGGGTGGGGGTGGGAGAGGAAGTTTTACGATCTGTAAGAACATTGACCTTCCAATACTGAGGCACTCTTTTTTGTTTTGTTTTGTTAAAGTTTTGCATAACGGTTAACGACGAAACTAAAAAGGCTTTGGGGAGGGAATTTTCACCCTTTCGAACGTTGAACTTCCAATATTGAGGCGTTCTTGTTTGTTTGTTTTGTTATTGTTTTGGTTAACAGTTAACGGCAGAACTATAGATGCCGTATTGTGGGCGAATCCCAAGACTGACGTCTGACAATTTTATATGTGCCGTCACACACCAGGCCTGCCTCAGCCGGTTATATTAAACTGACACCGACCCAACCAGTAGGGTCAAAATTGGACAAACAAATTTTTGACCGACGGTGGGATTCAAACCTTAGGCCTTCCAGTTTGGAGACCAACGCTCTACGAGTTGGGTCGGTGTCAGAATTATATTTGACATGCTAAGACTCTAGGATCTCGGTCTTCCAGAACTGTCTCATAGATATGGAAGCAAGTAAAATTGTCAGACTTTATTTTGGAGACCCGTAGCCGTATAGGATTCATTCTTGAGAGAGGCTAGGCTATGGAAAACTAGGAGGCAGCTCCTCTACTAAAAAAAAACAAAACAAAACAAAAGCCATTCGTCTAGAAAAGCTTGATTACAAATGTCGAAGCTTACTCGGTCAGCGCAATAAACAATCTCCAATAAATAGCAGGATCCCGACAGACTTGAACCTTAAAAAAGGGAGTAGGGGAAACACGAGATGGGGTGGGGTGGAAACGGGGTTCGTCAATTGGGGCAGGTAGTATATCTTGGGACTTCCAATTGGAAGTTACCAGGTTCGAATCGCGCTACCACTGTCAGATCCATCACTACTATCACCACCACCAATACCCATGATGACATGGACGGTGATCGAACCCGCACTTGAGCCTCAGTCTCCCCAAACTGTCTCCTAGATATAGAACCACGTAAATTTGTCAGACTTTATTTTGGACACCCATCGCCGTATAGGAATAATTCTTAGGAGAGCCTAGGCTACGGAAAACTAGGGTATTGGAGAAAGTTCCTCTATTAAAAACAAAACAAAACCCCATTCGTCTAGAAAAGCTTGATTAAAAATGTCGAGACTTACTCGCTCAGCGCAATAAACAATCTCCAATAAATAGCAGGATCCCGACAGATTCGAACTTTAAAAAAGGGAGGAGGGGAAAACGAGATGCGGTGGGATGGGTTTGGGGTGCGTCAATTGGGGCAGGTAGTAGATCATGGGACCCCCAATTGAAAGTTACCCGGTTCGAATCGCGCCACCACCAGTATCACTTCCACCACCACAACCATCACCTTCACCATCTCCAAAACACCTCCACCACAACCATCAACATCGCCATCACGACCACCACCACCACCACCACCACCACCACCATCAACACTACCACAACTATCACCAACTCCACCACCACCACCACGACCACCACGACCACCACCACTACTACATCATACTCTTATATTAAATCCACATGGTAGCTGATTTAATTTTCCAACCATGTGATGTCATCTCTCTCTCTCTCTCTGCCCCTGCCTCTCCCTCTCTCTCTCCCCCCCTCTCTCTCTCTCTCTCTCTCTCTCTCCCTCCCTATCTCTCCCTTTCAACATCTCTCACTCTTTGTTGTTTTTTTTAATTCTACCTACCACCCTCTCACTCTAATACCGCCTCCCGACCTATCATACTCTTCTAACACATCCACACGGTACACTCACTATACTGATTGGATTTCCTAACCGGACCAAGTCATATATCTACCCCAATATATCACGCAAGACAAACTCTCTAATATGTCTTTACGCGTATACGGGTCCTGTCGCACAGCGGTGAGTTGAGTTGAGTTGATTAAATGTCCAACATCTGCATTATATAAGCTATATACTCTGTGGACGGGCCCCAAGACTGACATCTGACAATATTATTTGCTGCCACACACGAGACAGAGCGGGGATACCACGACTCCTGTCTCAGCCTGTCACATTAAACTGACAACACCAACCTAACCAATAGGGAGCGAAATCGTCAGGGCTCGAACCAGGACCTTTTGCGTCGGGAGCCGATGTTCTGTCCCAGCCCCCCCCTCCTGTCAGACAGTAGTAAAATATCCCACTTTGACAATAGAGACCTTACAAAAACTGTTGACATAACAAAACGAAGACGATTGGTAAAGGAATCTCCACCTGCGTCAAATCATAGCTCTATCCTAGACTTACGGAGCCAATGAGCGATCGGAAAAAATCCATGTCTATGGCGCAAAATTACGTCATCCGTAATCGTTCATGTGGATCGTAAAGCCTGCAATCAGAGATTAAGTATGGGAGAGGCCAAGATATGGATTTGGCACCGTTCTGGAATCCAGTAGCAACCAGACGTCTAGAGTGGGAAAGTCATGTTATTGGTTACGATAGACTATTAGGTAACCATGACAAGATAGCTCTAGAAAATGAGTACATGCATTGCGCAACGGAAGACTTTTCTTAGTTCACTAAGATAGCGAAAATATTTGCGATATACACGTTGAAACGGATAACTTAGACCTGACTTCAAGAAGAGGAAGGTTATGTTTACGATTAGTCCGTATAGATAACCGTAAAACGATAGATCTAGAAATGAGTACATGCATTAGTTGTATTGGGCAACGGAAGGGTTTTCCTAGTTCACTGGATAACAACAACTTTGCGATATACACGTTGAAAACGAATAACTTAGACCAGACTTCAAGAGGAGGAAAGTCATGTTTACGCTTAGGTCGTATAGATAACCGTAAAACGATAGATCTAGAAATGAGTACATGCATTGCGCAACCTAAGGCTTCTCTTAGTTCACTAAGATAGCTAAAATCTTTGCGATATACACGTTGAAAACGAATAGCTTAAACCAGACTTCAACAGGAGGATGGTCATGTTTACGCTTAGATCGTATAGATAACCGTAAAACGATAGATCTAGAAATTAGTACATAGTTTTATTGGGCATCGGAAGAACTTCATTACTTCACTGGATAAACACAACTTTGCGACATACATAATGATAACAGGTAGCTTAGACCAGACTTCAAGAGAAGGAAGGTCATGTTTACGCTTAGTCCGTATAGATCACCGTAAAACGATGGATCTAAAAATGAGTGCATGATTGTATTGGGCAACGGAAGGATTTCAGTACTTCACTGGAAAACTACAAACTTTGCGATCCATATCTTTAATATAGATAACATAACCATGAC
>RQTK01001305.1:48321-55821 GCA_003991915.1 Elysia chlorotica
ACAGACAGAGAGAGAGAGAGAGAGAGAGAGAGAGAGAGAAAGAGAGAGAGAGAAAGAAAGAGAGAGAGAGAGAGATACAGAGAAAGAGAGAAAAAGAAACCCCAGAAAGACAAACCTTTAAATCCCTCTAACGATGTCAAAGTCAAAGCTTTCCTTTTCTCTCTCTCCACAAAATATTCATGTTTTTTTAAATCTCACACTCTACCAACCTTTTCTCGTTTTCTCGTTTTTTTTTCGTCTCCTAATTTATTTTCTCTAACTTCCTCTTTTTTTTTGCCCACACACAATAATGAACCGATGTAAAAATCCGTCTGTCTAGTACCAGCTTATAATTAGGGAGTTTGTGAAGAGAAAACTTTTTTATGTCTCTCAGTAGAAAGTAAGGATTCTACTCCCAAGGCGTATTAGAACTGGTCCAAGTGATAGAGCGTTAGTTTCTCAATCAGGGTGTCCCCGATTTGAAAATATATTTGTTCGACTCCGTCCCCTCATTGTTGTGTCGATGTTATTCTAATGTGAGAGGCTGAGCGGCGGTATTGAATTTTTCAGACGTTGGTCTTTAGACCAGACCAGAAATGAACTTGTATTAAGTTAAGTTAAATAACTAATATGTAACTAACATCAGTCCATTTTTTTCCTTTTGCTTTATCTCCCTCTCTCTCTCTCTCTCTCTCTCTCTCTCTCTCTCTCTCTCTCTCTCTCTCTGGTTTCACCCATCGCCATCACTATAACCATCAATACTATCGCCAGTTCTTACTAAACGAGATTTTTTCTCGATGCTAATGATTTTATTTTTTCCTTTCTTCTTTCCTTTCCCATTTCTCCTTTCTCCTTTCTCCTTTCTCCTTTCTCCCTTTTTCCGTGTGCTTTAGCAGTGTTTCTCCGTATAACTAAGGCCAGGCGCGAAAGCTTCCGTCGCTTCCCATAATTATTGGTTTTGAGGGTTTCCATCCGACTGTAGGCCCTAAGACTACCAGATACCATTTCTAGCGGGGAAAAGACGGAGGAGCTTCTAGTTCTAGCTGGCCACACGATTGTGAAGTGGAGGAGAAATTGAGGAGAAGTGGAGGAGAAATGGAGGAGAAATGGGGGAGAAATGGAAGAGAAGTGGAGGAGAAATGAGGAGGAGAAATGGAGGAGAAATGGAGGAGAAGTGGAGGAGAAATGGAGGAGAAATGGAGGAGAAATGGAGGAGAAATTGAGGAGAAATGGAGGAGAAATGGAGGAGAAATGGAGGAGAAATGGAGGAGAAATGGAGGAGAAGTGGAGGAGAAATGGAGGAGAAATGAAGGAGAAGTGAAGGAAAAATGAATTGAGGATAAATGGAGGAGAAATGGAGGAGAAATGGAGGAGAAATGAAGGAAAAATGGAGAGAGAGACAGAGAGACAAAGAGAGACAGAGAGAGAAATGAGTTGAGTTGAGTTTGTTTAATGTCTAACATCAGCACTATATAGGCTATATTGTGGACGGGTCCCAAAACTGGCGTCTGACAATTTTATGTGCTGCCACACACGAGACAGGGCGGGGATACCATGACTCATGTCTCAGCTGGTCACATTATACTGACACCGACCCAACCAGTAGGTGACAAATTCGGGCAAATTCAGGCATAATAATTATTTGTTTAATCGATCGTAAGATTTGAACTGCGGACCTCTCAAACGGAACAAAAAAAGAATTTCCTTCAAAATAACACCTTACGTTTTTAGTGTAAGCATCAACTTTTGATGATCTCCGTCAGTATAATTATAATAACACCTTAGCAATGGAGATCGGAAAAAATTGGGAACATTATTTTTGGACGATACTACATTTTAGGTTTCGAACCGCGTACCTGCCAAAAGGGGACACCAACGCTCTACCAGCTGCGCCGGTTTTAATCCGGATTGGGGGAAAGGGGGGGGGGGGGAAAAAAACTCGGGAAAGTTATTTTTTTTAGTGGAATCCATACTTTCACAGAGACGCATAAAAACTTTCTCGTCACAAGCTTCCTAATTAGAAGTCGGCAGACAGATAGATCTTATGTAGGTAGGTTCATTATTTTGTGGACAAAAAGAAAAGAAGAAAGAAACCAACATAATGAAAACAAAAACACAAAACAAAAACGAAGTACAGGAATGAGACAAAAAATATCTCCAGTAAAGTCGGAGAATTAAAAAAAAACATGAATATCTTGTAAACAGCAAGAAAAATAAAAAATAATAAAAAAATAAAATAAAAAAGAGCTTTGGCACAAAAGAGGATTAAAACGATTTAATGGCTACTTAAGTTCTCTCCCTCTATCTGCCTCTCTGTCTCTGTCTCAGTCTCTGCCTCCCTCTCATTTAATCTCTCCCTCTTTTCGCCTCTTTCCGTCTTTCTAATCTATTCAAATCTTTCCCTACCTCTCTTTCTTTCTTCTTGTGTTCGTCTCACTTACCCTCTCTCTCTCCCTCTTTCTCTCTCTCTATCTCTCTCTATTTGGCCCTCTTCCTTTCGAGCTTTTAGTCTGTGTCTCTCTTTCTCTAAATCTCCCTCTCTCTCCGATCCCGCCCCCCCCCTCTCTCTCTCCCTCTTCACCTCTTTCTGTTAAGACGCCTCCTATTTCCCAACTCTACAATGAAGACAGACAAGAATATGACAAGATACATTTTCACGTATTTTTCATTTTTTCTTTCCCTCCTTTCGAAATAGAAAACTACATAATGCTTTCTTGACTTCAGCTGCTTCTTACATCACCCTGATATCAATAATTCTGTCTGCGATTTCAACAGACACACTAATTGGTACCACTTTTTTGCCTTTTATCTTTGAAAATAAAATCTAAAGTGGCAAACACATAAAGATGATAATAAATTGTGTGGATTTTTATTATTTCATGGACAATTTCATCGGAACTTGAATTTGAAAATTATCGCGGAATTTGGTTTAAGTTATAGGGTTAGAATGTGAAAATTGGTTTAAGTTATAGGGTTAGAATGTGATAAAAACTGAAAAAGTAAGGAAATAATAAAGAATAGAGATGGAAAAATTGATTTACATATTAGAAGACATATCAGAATAATACTATATAAAAAAAGAATTGAAAGAGGGAGATATATTTCTATGAATGCTTTCCCCGAATGAAAGATTGTCTAGCTTGATTGATAGACAAGGCTTATATGAATGTAGGGAGGCAGAGAAAGAAAGAAAGAAAGAAAGAGAGAGAGATAGTGAGAGAGAGGGGGGATAGAGAGAGATGGCGATAGATACATAGAGATAGATATAAAGATAGATGGATAGAAAGATAGATAAAGTAATAATAAAATTAATTACCTGTCGCGACTCTTGAGTTTCGAACTACTGCTCTCTTGAGGCGACTTGTCCTTTCTGTTTGACAATAGGAAACGTTTTCTCTGGTAGATAGATATATAGAGAGATGGGGATATAGATATAGATATATAGATGGGTAAGTAGTTAGGTAGATAGATGGATAAAGAGATAGATAGAAAAAGGTTTGAGAGACAGGAAGGGAGAGAAAAAGATAATTGATCAGCAAGAGTGGTGACAGAAACAGCTGACATTAGAGGCAAACTGCACAAAAAGTTTCCCGACACTTTATTACTCCCATTCGTAAAAATTCGCTTCTTTGTCTTCAGACTCGCTTTCCATCTAGTTTTAACCCAGCTCGTGACAAGGTAACCCTAACCCTCATCAGCTCTAAAGCTTTGTTTTTATCAAATCAAAATCATAAATAAAAAGCATTGTTACTTTTAGCTGGACGAGCCCCAATACTAACGTCTGACAAATTTACGTTTGGCCACGCAGAGACAATAAGCTGATACTGGATACAGTGTTCTCTATAAGTTTAACGTCTCCTAGGTTTCTCTGGAGGATACTATACGGCGACGGGCCGCAAAACTAACGTCTGACAATTTTATGTGCTGCGACACACGAGACACGGCGGGGATACCATGACTCCAGTCTCAGTAGGTCACATTAAACTGACAACACCGACCCATGCCCAACCAGTAGGGAGCGAAACCTTCAGGGCTCGAATCCGGACCTTTTGCGTCTAAAGCCGATGTTCTTCCCCAGTGCAACCGCCCCCGCCCCCTCCAATTTATAAACAATTACAAAGAACCCCCTGCAAAAAAGAACTTCGACTACAATCCTTCTATCCGAAAGCAGTGCGAAAATAGAACAACCGTCCTCATGAAGCTGTGAATGCTAAAAGTGCAGAGGCCTTCCGAAAAAAGATATCGAAGACATTGTGAAAAACAATTGTTTTAAAAAGTTTAAAGTTCGCTTGCACCAAGAATGAAATTATTGACAAAAAGTGATTTTAGATTTTCGTGCGATTGAAAAAAAAAAAAGATAAAAGACCACCCGTCACTTTTGATAATTGAATTTCCAAATATAAATTAATCATCAAGTTTGGAATAAAAAAAAACCCACAATTTTATCAACGGTTTACCCCAAATGAAAAACTACAAAAACAACAACAACAACATTAACAACAACAGCAGCAGCAACAGCAAGAGTATCAGCAGCAACAGCAACAACAACAACAAAAGCAACAAAAACAACAAAAACAACGATAATAATGATAATTATAATAATTATAATAAAAATAATAATACCCCAGGACCACCGCGCCCCCTCCAATTTATAAACAATTACAAAGAACCCCCTGCTAGAAAGAACTTCGACTACAATCCTTCTATCCGAAAACAGTTCGAAAATAGAACAACCTTCCCCATGAAGCTGTGAATGCCAAAAGTGCAGAGGCCTTCCGAAAAAGGATATCGAAGACATTGTGAAAAACAATTGTTTCAAAAAGTGTAAAGTTCGCTTGCACCAAGAATGAAATTGTTGACAAAAAGTGATGTTAGATTTTCGTGCGATTTAAAAACAAAGATAAAAAATCACCCGTCACTTTTGATAATTGAATTTCCTAATATAAATCAATCTTCATGTTTGGAATGAAAAAAAAGATCAACAACACAAAAAGCAACAATTGAAATGAAAATGAAAAAAACAAACAAACAAAAACAACCCACACGTGCTAAAATCTAAAGCCATAACTAGGTCGAAAATTCACAAAGATTGAAATCTGTTATATGAGAAAATTTCACTACAGAACCAAGATATCTGAATCGACCCGAATAATTCTATCAAATTAAATAACGTTCTTAGAACTTTGCTTCAACGAACCCAACCGTCTAACCGTCTGATGAAATCGATCAAGTTAGAGCAAGATCGATACGATCGATGAGGAAATCAGGCTATTTTCAAGTTATAACGAGACGGGCTGCCTAGCCAAGAACGACTACTCTGGTAGGTTTAATCGCCCAAGACAGAGAGGCTTCATTATCACAGAGTTACCCGCCCACTCACTTCTCCGTGTGGTGACGTAGTAGTTGTAGTTGTAGTTGAGTTGGTTTAACGTCCAACATCAGCACTATATAGGCTATATTGTGGACGGGCCCCAAGATTGACGTCTGACAGTCTGACAATTTTTTGCGCTGCCACACACGAGACAGAGCGGGGATACCATGACTCCTGTCTCAGCCAGTCACATTAAACTGACACCGGCCTAAGCAGTAAGGAGTGAAATGGCCAGGACTCGAACCAGAGAACTTTTGCGTTGGAAGCTGATGTTCTACCCCATAGCTTCACTCTATCTCTCCCTCACTCTACAGATAGACACGTAAGTGAGTAACATGTGTTTTGCCTAACATTCAACGCCACCAACAATATAGGCTGTATTGGGGAGGGTTCAAAAATATCGTCTGACTATACAACAAATAGGGAGGTGGTGAGTAAAAACAAACTGATTGATACACGCCGCACAATAAATAAACCTTTAGCCACATTTATAAGAAATTAATAAAATAAGTCTAAAAAGCTGACTTATTCTCTACTAAATTTCGCATGTAGACTAAACCGTTATTTATCGCAATTTTTTAACGTATCCTAGCTTCTAGATGGTAAAATAAAGCTATAAAACCTTTTAAATCTTACTAAAACGACTCAGTAGTTGTTAAAGTGACTTTTTTTCTTTCTTACAAAGACTTACGACCAAATTTTAGCCTTTAGTCCTGCCTCGGAGCAGGTGTCTACCTACGTCAAAATTAGGTAATGGGAAATTCAGTTCCACAATAGAATTTAGTTTTAAGGTCTTTGTTTGTTTGCTTGTTTGTTTGTTTGTTTGTTTGTTTCGTTACCTAGCGTCCAACGTCAGAACTAAAATAGTTATAATTATGACCAACGTCAAAATTTAGTACTAAAAAATTCCGATAGAAGATAAAATTTAGTTTCAAGACGTTTGTTTGTTTATGTTTTTTTTTTTTAACGTCCAACGCACGCCAGTACTAAATAGTTATCATTAAAGATTGCGTCAAAATTGTGTACTAAAAAGTCCCCATGAACAGATCGAAGATTAAATTTAGTTTTAGAGTGTTTGTTTGTTTGTTTGTTTCGTTACCTAGCGTCCAGCGTCAGCACTAAATGTTCATAATTATGGACTACGTCAAAATGTAGTACTAAAAAGTTACTATAAATCGATTGAAGATAAAATTTAGTTTTAAGGTGTTTGTTTTGTTTGTTTGTTTTGTTTGTATTGTTGCTTCGGTCCAACATCAGAACTAAATAGTTATAATTATGACTTACGTCAAAATTTAGTGCTAAAAAATTCCGATTGAAGACACAATTTATTTTAAGGCGTTGGTTTTATATGTTTGTTGTTGTTGTTACTTGACGTCCAACATCAGCACTAAATAGTTATATATTTACTTTGTCAAAATTTAGTACTGAGAAGGTACCATGAATAGATCAAAGATAAAATTTTGTTTTAAAGTGGGTTTTTTGTTATTTTATGTACTAAGAAGGTACCATGAATAGATCAAAGATAAAATTTATTTTCAAGGCTTTCAAAAATTGTTTTATTATACTTAGCGCCCAACGTCAGCACTAAATAGTTCATATTATGAACGGGTCAAACGACTAACGTCATACAATTTTACGTCTGACGTTTGTATGTGCTGCCACACACAAGACACGTACGGGGATACGATGACTCCCGTTTTAGCCGTTCACATTTAACTGACACCGACCCAACCAGACGGGGAATAAATTGGATAAGCAAAGTTTTGACTGACTAGAATTTCGAACCATGCATTTCCAGACTGGTAGACCAACGGTCTAACTCTTGCACACTTGCTTAAAAAACTGGACAAAAGAAAGAACAATATACTCCTTTCTTTCTTTATCTTTCTCTCTTTATCTTTCTCTCTTTCCCTCCCTCTTTCTCTTTGTCTTTGTCCCTCTTTCTCTTTGTCGTTGTCCCTCTTTCTCTATGTATCTCTGTCTGTCTGTCTGTCTGCCTGTCTGTCTGTCTGTATGTATGTCTGTCTGTCTCTCTCTCTCTCTCTCTCTCTCTCTCTCTCTCTTCCCCCCTCCCCCTTTTTATCTCTTTCTCCCTCCCTCTCTGTTTTTCTCCCTCCCTCCTTCTCCCCCTCTTTCTTCTCTCCCACTTC
>RQTK01001305.1:85549-106144 GCA_003991915.1 Elysia chlorotica
AAACAATGTTGACTCTTGAAATGTTGACTCTCTAACTAAATCTAATTACGATTCTTATTTATACAAAATTTCGTCGAATCATCCAGAACAAGGATTACGTAAATCATAAGAGAATATTCTCGGTACATCTCTTTAGCAATTAACAACCAATCAGAACAAAGGTAAACAAGAGGTGACGAGGTGATTACTATTCTAGAACTAGCCGGAGGTTTCGAGAAGGGCTGTGTTCGTAAGCAAAACTCTACAATCAAATTCTTAGGCTTGAAATACAATCGTTATGCAAACAAACAAGATAATGTACATACATCTAGTCAATCCGCTACCCAAAAGTTACGCACCTAAAAAGGGTGAGGAAATGAATAGATCAACTTATAGTACAATGCGTTACAGTGATACACCGTTTCTTTTTGTTTTAGAGGTTTGAGTGAAATTTTTTTAAACAGGTAAAGTGTTTTTAGTTTAAGTTTATTGAGACTTTGAAAAAGATTCAATAGTACATTTTTCGAAATTTTGAAATAGTTTATTAACTGTTATTTTCAATATTGCCGTGTTCCAAATTGTTATAATAGTTCAATTTCAAACCAAGTTTTTTTTATTGTAATGGCGGTTAAATGAAAAAAAAAAACAACCACAACAACAGCAATATCTATTTTCTGCTATTTTGGAATGTATCGAATTCTTCGAACAAAGTTGAATTGATATCCCAAACAAAATATTCGTAGGATTCCATGTTCTATTGCATTTAAAACCAAGTTGATTGTGTAAAAGAGTAGCAATGCAAAACCTTTGATATACCCATTTTAACATTTATTCTTCCATGAACAAGTGCATGGGAAAAAACAGTCTTTGGAAAGCGTACATAATTTCAGATATGGATGAGATCATCAACATGGTATGGCCAAAAATCTGGAGTCATGAAATATCGCTTTTAGTACATAACTCTTGAAAAATTGTAACGGAGCTTTGATGGTTTTGCATTTTATCCCCGATAAATGTAAATATAAATGCAACATGCCAAAGAAAAATGCTAAATGCCAATAATCGATCATAATAAAGGGGACATAAAAACACCTTTCTCTCTCTCACTCTCTCTCTCTCTATCTCTCTCTCTCTCTCTCTCTCTTGCATCTAACCCTTGTGCCACTAGTTTTGATTCGTCAAAGTTACGCTATACGACAGGAAAAATGATAGGTAGCAACAAACATCTATCATAAAATAACCTAAATGGCGATTACAAGAACATCTCTCTTTCTGCTCTCTCTTTATCCCTATGTATCTCCCCCCCACCCCTCTCTTTCTCTCTCTCTATCTCTGTTTTTCTCTTTCTCTGTCTAGCACCCTCTCTCCCTCTGGCGCCGATCTTTATTTGTCCAAATTGCATTTCGTGACAAGGAAAATGATAAGTACACGTACCAAAGGTCACACATCACAGAATAACTCTGAAGGCGATATATTAGACACATCTCTTTTTTTCTCTCTCCCTCCCTCTCTCTCTCTCTGCATTCTATCCCATCGTGGCTCCAGTATTTTTTTTTTTGGCAAAAACGCATACTGCGTTAGGAAGAGTGTTAGGTATGAACGTTAACCCATCACAAAATAACCCTGAGGCCGATATATTAGACATATCTCTTTTTCTCTCTCTTTCTCTCTCTCTCTTCCTCTCTCGCGCCTCACTCCTTCATGCCCATGGTTGTATTTGTAAAAACCACATTATGCGACAGGAAGAGTGATAAGCACCAAGAGTGACACATCACATAATAACCCTGAGGGCGATATATTTGACATCTCTCTCTCTACCTCACTCTCGCTCCCTCTCTCAAAAAACAAACAACAACACAACAATAACAAAAACAAAACAAAACAAGACCCCCCCCCTCACCCCCGAAAACAGCAAACAAGCAAACATACGAAAATTCTCCATCGCACTGACAATTTGAGACATCTTCCACCCTGATCCCTCAAGCGCCTCTTCCAAAAAGCGAAAACAATAACAAACATCCCCACCCCCCAAAAAACAAACAAACGCAGAAACAAAAAACCCACCACACACACACATACACGCACAAACAAAAACAAACAAGCAAACATACGAAAACCCTCCATCTTACTGACAACTTGAGCGCCTGATGTCAGAAACGGCGCGACGCAGTTCCGAGCAGAAATCGACGAGTAACTTAGCCACCCGTACATCTAGATCTAGTCAGGCTGAGAGGTTAGAGTTGGCGGGAAAGATAACTCTCAATTACCGGGACCCCAGAGTCACTTTCGACATCCATTATGTCAACTTTGGGCAAATACAAAGAAAAACAAAACAAACAACGAGCAAACAAAAAATACCCCTTCCCCCCTTTTTTTTTCTCTCTTTCCCCACGTGCAGCAGGCTGAGGGGTTAGGGGTAGCGGGGAGATAATTCTCAATTACCGAGACCCAGAGTCACTTTGGGGGAATCCATTACATCAAAGATGTGCTGCCACACACGAGATAGGGCGGGGATACCATGACTCCTGTCTCAGCCGGTCACATTAACCTAACACCGACCCAACTAGTAGGAAGCGAACCACGGACCTTTTACGTCGTAAGCCGATGTTCTACCCCAGGGCCACCGCCCCCACCCTATTGTGTAAAGCGTTTCATACAATTCAGATGTCATTAAGTTAGGACCCTCGTAAAAATACAGTATAAATGGGTAACATTAGGAAAATTATAGATATTGATATTAAGTGGTTTATAATGATAAACGTTAACTATTTTCTTAATATACTGTTGCTATTTTCTATCACACACCCCCCAGCGTATGCTCAGCATTTAGAAAATAAGATATGAAAATGCCATTAGTGGTAACGATAATCATTTACATGACAAATATTTATGACATTTTCTTATAATGATAAAAAAAAATTACTGTATTATCCTTCTATCACCCTCGCTAACTAAACCCTCCCCCCCCCCGAAAAAAAAACAACAAAAAAACAAAACAAAATAATAATAATAATAGCAACCCCAAATCATCAACAACAAAAAAAACAAGAAAAAACAACAACCCAAATCACCAAATAAAACAACAGCCCAGTTAATAAACACAGTCCCTAGGCTAACAAAAAAAAATCAAAAAACAAAAAAAATCACTAAAACCGCTCCTCCTTAGAGACAATTTTGAGCGCTTAGAGTCAGAAGCGACGCGTTCCAACCCAGAGCGAAATCGACAAAGTTAGAGACTGAGGTTAAGGTTAGAGGTGGCAAGAAACATCCCTCCATAACAGGGATAGAGGGTCACTTTGAGGGGAAACCATTCCATCAAATAGTATCAAAGACATAGTCAGGCTATGGTTAGAGGTGGCGGGAACATAACTCTCAATTACCGCGATCGAGAAGTACTCTGGGGGGATCCCATTACGTCAAATAGTATCAAAGACATAGTCATGCTGATGTTAGAGGTGGCAAGAAACATCTCTCCATAACAGGGATAGAGAGTCACTTGAGGGGAAACCATTACATCAAATAGTATCAAAGACATAGTCAGGGTGAGGTTAGAGGTGGATTGAATATAACTCTCAATTACCGCGATCTTACTCTTGGGGTGGGGGGACGGGGAACCATTCCATCAAATAGTATCAGAGACAGAGTCGGGTTGAGGTTAGAGGTGGCAAGAAAAATCTCTCCATAGCAGTGTTCGAGAGTCACTCTGGCGGGGGGGTCCATTACGTCAAATAGTATCAAAGACATAGTGGGTGTCAGGTTAGAGGTGGCGGGAAGATAACTCTCAATTACAGCGATCCAGAGTTACTCTCTCCATTACAGAAAACATTAACAAACAAAAAAACCTCAACAAAAACAAAACCAAAACAAATAGCCCCCCCCCAAAAAAAAACGAAAAAAACACACAAAAAAAACACCAAACAAACAAAAACCCAGTTAATAAAAACAGTCCCCACCCTAACAGAAAAAAAAAACCAAACAAGCAAACAAAAAAAACAAAAAATCAATCACAAAAACCGCTCTTCCCTAGAGACATTTCTGAGCGCTTGGTCTCAGAAGGGGTTCGCACGATAAAAACAGTCCCCACCCTAAAAAAAACAAACAAACAAACAAGCAAACAAAACAAACAAAAAAATCACAAAACCGATCCTCCCTAGAGAAAATCTTTTTTTTAGCGCTTGGTGTCAGAAGAGGTGCGCCCCAACTCTTGGGAAGGAGGGGGGGAGAGAAGAAGGGGAAGGAGGGAGGGTGAGATACACAGAAGGGGATAAAGGAGGAAGAAAGGAAGAGGGAGGGGAGGGGGGTTAAAGATACAGAAGACAAGAAAGAAAGGGATGAAGGAGGGAGGAAAGGGAGGAAGGACCCATTACGTCAAATATTAACAAAGACAGAGTCAGGCTCAGGTTAGAGGTGGCGGGAACATAACTCTCAATTACCGCGATCGACGATAGTCACTTTCGACATCCATTACATCAAATATGACCAAAATCAAACAAAAACAAAACAAAAACAGAAAAAAAATACCCCCCCCCCTTTTTTTTTTAGGGGGTTTTTCCCAACGTCATAATCGAGGTTCTTCAGCTTATAAATAACACAGTCCTTGCGAATGGCACAATGTTATAGGATGACGTTGTCTAACGGGGAGCTATGATTGGTTACCGGTGCAGAATATCACGGAGGATGGAAAAAAGGGGGGTGGGTAATTATTGCTTTTTATGATTATTGATTTTTTAATTATTGATTTTCATGATTATTGATTTTCATGATTATTAATTATTATGATTATTGATTTTTATGATTATTGATTTTTATGATTATTGATTTTTATGATTATTGATTTTCATGATGATTGATTTTCATGATTTGTTGATTTTCATGATTATTGATTTTTATGATCATTGATTCAATATTTTTTTCCTTGACTTTTTACGACTATTGGTTTGATTACATTTCCTTTGATTTTTTACATGACTATTGGTTTGATTACATTTCCTTTGATTTATTACATGAGTATTGCTTTGGCCATTATTTTGTTTACCTTTAAATTATTATTGCTTTAATTACAATTTCTCCACTTTTTGAATTAAATTTTTGGAAAGAGAGTAATTACTGTAACAAGTTTAGTCTGTTCCTAATTGTGGACACCATTTCCTGGCTGGGGTCTGCACTTTACGGTGTAGAATTATGTATTCGAATCGGTGTAATCACTTTATTCCCGATTATTCTCATTAGTAAGTCGTTTACAAGGTGAGAATATTAATTGGAGAAAGTTGGAGTGATGTCCCATTTCTAGGGCAAGAGTTCAGTGGGTGCTAGAGAAAGAAAGGAGGGAGGAGGAAGGAGGGAAGGAGGGAGGAAGGAGAGGGGAAGGAGGAAGGGGGAGGAGGGAGGGAGGAGGAGGGAGAAAGGGGAGGAAGGAGGGGGAGGGAGGAAGGAGTGAGGAAGGGGAAGGAAAAGGAAGGAAGAGGGATGGTGTTATACACAGAAGGAGAAAGAGAGAGAGAGAGAGACAGAGAGAGAGACAGGCAGAGAGAGAGACAGAGACAGAGACAGAGAGAGAGCGAGAAAGATAAGGTTAGAGAGAGATGGACAGAAGCGCATGTATATATATATTAATTAATGGATAGGTAGGAAGAAGGATGAGCAGTGGGGATGATAGGAAGAAAGGCTAGAGAGAGAGGTAGGAGTTAGATGATCCACTACTAATATTAGAGTTAACTCGAGCTGTGATCAACATAGACAGATATTGACGTACACCAGAGTACGAATATCGCTTAGAGAGAGAGGGAGAGAGACAGAGACAGAGACAGAGAGCGAGAGAGGGTGAAGAGAGAGATAGATAGATAGATAGAGAGAGAGAGAGAGTTTGTTTTTACGGCATGTCAGCACGGTAACGTCTATATCGTGCCCATGATGTCCTAAGACAGTTACTACATTATACTAGTAGCGACGGTGACTCCTGTATTTCTCTGCCTGCTAAAAGCTAGAACGATTGAAAAAGCTTGGTTAATTGTAAAGATTGAGATTAAAAAAAGGAAAGAGAGGAGGGTGGGGGAATTGAGAGAGAGAGAAAGAGATAGAAAGAGAGAGATAGAGAGAGAGGGAGAGAAAGAGAGGAAGAGACAGAGAGAGAGAGGAGAGAGAAAGAGAGAAAGAGATAGAAAGAGAAAGAGAAATATTTCAACAAAGTACTAATAGCACTCAGACTGTGTGAAGAATTAAATACATCAAATCTGTACTTTCGTTTTGGACAGTCAGAAAATGCGATAAAGATAAAGAAAAAAAAATAATGACGTGATAATGATAGATTTCATAACTGATTCCATACGTTAGTTATAAATATAGAAACAGCAGTCGTGCGTAAATAGAGGCGTATTAAAAAACAACAAAACAAAACAAAAGCAGTCAAAAACCATGCGCGTGACTTTCGCGAGATTTTCGATCAATTTAGAAACGGAAATTCGACGCATTAATTTTTCAGACAGTTACGACTTGTGAAGGAGTGAGTTGGTTTGTTAGCGTTAAACTTTTAATAGCAAGGCGTTGTTATAGTGTTCGAGTTCCAAGAGGGAAGTAAGGAAGTTTTTACGTGTTACCACAAAGAAACAGTGCGAAATATTTCTTTCCCACATGATTAAAAAACGAATACATTTTTTAAAGGATCGCGAAAATGATTTTCAATGTATTTTTTTTTTTTTCTTAATACTATTTCAAACATTTCTTTCACAATTTGAATTATTTCAACAACAAAAATTAAGAGTGTGCGTTCAATTTGTTAAAGGTTTCTTGTATTAATTACAAGAAATGTAACCTATTAGTACACGGATTATTCTACTGTTTATAAAATTCGATGGTGGTACACATTAATTTTATAATAAAAGTGTGATCAAAGAAAACAATGGCTATATACATTTTTTTTAATTTCATGTTGTTAAAACTCCTGCCTTCTACTCTTCTGATGTTAAAAGAACTAGGAAATGCGTTGTTTTACATACCACAAAGAAACAGTGCGAAATATTTCTTCCCCACATGATTAAAAAAAACGAATACATTTTTTAAAGGATCGTGATAATGATTTTCTATGCTTGTTGTGTGTATCTTTCCTAGTACTATTTTACACCATTCTTGTTAAATTTGAATTATTTGAAAACAAATTTAACAGTGTTCTTTTTATTTTATTAAAAGGTTGCTTGTATTAGTTATAGGACAATTAACATTTCAGTAAATGGATTATTCTACTGGTTGTAACATTTAATGTTGGTACACATTACTCATAAAACAGTGCTTTCTAGTCTTCTGATGTTAAGAACTAGGGAATGCGTTGTTTTACTATTCATTTTTAGAAATATTGATATACATTTATTAAGACATTCTACTGAAATGGTGAAATGAAAATCATATATAATTATTTATCTTTTTACTCCAGGTTGCCGAAAACCCTGCTATCGCATCCTCTGGAGTTCACAGAAAAGCCAGACGCTTTGTTTCGACAATGCCTGCCTGGAAGCTGATTACCAGTTCACACAGCCCGCTTTGGATAATCAAATAAACGGTTGGAGTTCGAGTCCGAGCGTCAGCGGAGAAAATTGCAGCCAGAATTGTGCACTGAGGCACGAGTTCACCTCTGCGAAGGCCCCCCCCAAAGTCTGTCTGACATAATGCCCGTTTTAACATCTCATGCTACGGGTCTGGCGTGTATAGACGTAGATTAGCACCCACTTATCACTGTGGAAGATTGTGGACCAATAGAAGCTTTGCGATGGACACACGACATTAACGAATGACGTCAGAATACGGGCCTTTGTACCGCAATCATGTTGAGCCGTAGTGTCCGGTACATTTTTAACACAGGGTATATATACTCAACCTGTACCGCTAGAAACATGATGCAGCCTATATAGTGCTGATGTTGGACGTTAGAACTACCAACCTATGTAGTGCTAATTTTAACACAGGACGATATGTACCACTAAAAGCACAATACAGCCTATATAATGCTGATGTTGGACGTTAAACGAACCAACCTATAGAAACCCTTTAAGCATGGGCTTTTCTGATCGTAGATTGGTTTCGTTGATTTAGAATAGAACTCCAATTGAACGCCGGTGCGTTTCCTTCGTGATCGTCACCATTTCCATAAGTTCCCCTTGGTCGCATAGTCTTTATTAGTACTGAAACACGGCAACAGCTCAACTGGATATTAAAAATTGCTTTGTGGTGTGCTTATCCACAGACCTGGCATTAGATGTACAGACAACACGGATATATTTGATTCCAACTCCAAGGAAGACAGTCAAGAGTGCAACAGATATAACGCGCTATTGGAATTAACCGATTTTTTCTTACAACACACTATTCAATATTATATACAACATTGTAAAGAACTTTGAAAGTTTCGAGTGTCTATTCTCTTAGGATTTCTTTTTGGATAATTTTTTGATTAATTATGAGTGATTCAAGGAAGAAAAAAGTTAACTCTTGCATATAATTATGGTAATGGACGTGGGAAGAATATCAAAACCCAACAATGCACAACCTTGACAGATACAAAAGGAAGTTCAGAAATTTACTTCAACAACCAAGAACTAAACCAAAATTTTCTCGTAACCATGGAGATAAACGTGAAAGTCAAATTCCAAGACACACCATTAGAAAACCTTTACATTGAAAACTAAATACAGAAAATCACAACTACATCAATGGTTAAAAACTGACAAAAACTTTCTCACAGCAATGTTGATGAACGCTAAAGGCAACTTCCAATACACAACAATGCAAAACCTTTACACATAAAACTAAATTACACCAATGCTTAAAAACTGACCCAAAAATCTCGTAACCATGGAGATGAACGTTAAAGTCAACTTCCAGGATGTCTACCCATCTTTGGAACAGGCATCCACACCAATGAGCATTAGCCCGAATATCTCAGAAACCTTTCACCCAGGCTACTACCTGGGCAAGGGAGCCCAGAACAGCTGTAACGGTAACGGGACGGACGAATACGAGACGTTCTACAGGACGGCCCAGTTTGTTACCGGCCTGGTTCTCTACCCCATCTTCTGCATCACTGGGATTCTTGGGAATTCCCTGTCGCTGATTGTGTTGAGTCATAAGGATATGGCGACGTCAACCAATGTTTACCTGCTGGGTGAGTTTATGTGTGTACACCATAAGTTATAAAGTTGTTTATTTACGACGTGTTGTGTGGTTGTATTTGTCAAGTGTATACGATGTGGTAGTACAGAGCCACAAAGACATGGCGACTTCTACCAATGTTTATCTGCTGGGTGAGTTTTGTGTGTACACCCAAATAAAGTCTCCTTTTTTCATGTGTATACGATGTGGTAATGCTGAGCCACAAGGACATGGCGACTTCAACCAATGTTTACCTGCTGGGTGAGTTTATTTGTGTGTACACCCGTTATAAAGTTGTCTGCTTAAGTCGTGTTGTGTAATTGTGCTTCTCAAGCGTGTAAGATGTGGTAGTACCGAGACACAAGGTTATGGCGAACTCTACCAATGTTTACCTGCTGGGTGAGTTTATGTGTGTACACCCATATTATAAAGTTGTTTGTTTACGTACTGTTACGTCAACCAATGTTTACCTGCTGGGTGAGAATATGTGTGTACACCCATATATAATGTTGTGTGTTTGCCACAAGGTTATGGCGACTTCAATAACCAATGTTTACCTGCTGGTGAGTTTATGTGTACACCCATTATAAAGTTGTGTGTTTAAGTCGTGTTGTGTGGTTTTATTTGTCAAGTGTATACGATGTCGTAGTGCTGAGACACAAAGACATGGCGACTTCAACCAATGTTTACCTGCTGGGTGAGTTTATGTGTGTACACCCATTATAATGTTGTGTGTTTACGTCCTATTGTGTAATTGTGTGATTTTACTTGTCATATTTGAAGTGAGGTACGTGTGTAATAGTGCTGAGCCACAAAGACATGGCGACTTCAACCAATGTTTACCTGCTGGGTGAGTTTATGTGTGTGTGTACGACCGTTATAGAGTTGTTTGTTTACGCCCTATTGTGTAATTGTGTGATTTTACTTGTCATATTTGAAGTGAGGTACGTGTGTAATAGTGCTGAGCCATAAAGACATGGCGACTTCAACCAATGTTTACCTGCTGGGTGAGTTTATGTGTGTGTACACCCTATATAAAGTTGCTTGTTTACGTCTAATTGTGTGGTTGTACTTGTCAAGTGTGTACTTTGGTATGACGCATGTGGTAGTGCATCTGTTGGGTGAGTTTTATGAGTATACACCCGTTATAAAGTTGTGTGTTTACGTCGTGTTGTGTGGTTGTATTTGTCAAGTGTATAGGATGTGGTAGTGCTGAACCACAAGGGTATTGGCGAAATTCACCAATGTTTATCTGTTGGGTGAGTTTTATGAGTATACACCCGTTATAAAGTTGTGTGTTTACGTCGTGTTGTGTGGTTGTATTTGTCAAGTGTATAGGATGTGGTAGTGCTGAACCACAAGGGTATTGGCGAAATTCACCAATGTTTACCTGTTGGGTGAGTTTTATGAGTATACACCCGTTATAAAGTTGTGTGTTTACGTCGTGTTGTGTGGTTGTATTTGTCAAGTGTATACGATGTGGTAGTTCTAAGACACAACGTTACGGCGAATTCTTCCAATGTTTATCTGCTAGGTGGGTTTATGCGTGTACATCCATATCATATTTTTAATGTTTTGTGTTTAGTCGTGTTGTGTGGTTTCTACTTGTCAAGTGTATACGACGTGGTAGTACAGAGACACTGATGTTTATCTGCTAGGTGAGTTTTGTGTGTGTGCACCCATTATAAAGTTGTCTGTTTAAGTCGTGTTGTGTGGTTGTATTTGTCAAGTGTGTATGTTGGTACATATGTAATAGTACTGAGACGCAAAGACATGGCGACTTCAACCAATGTTTACCTGCTAGGTGAGTTTTATGTGTGTACAACCGTTATAAAGTTGTGTTTTTAAGTCGTGTTGTGTGGTTTTACTTGTGAAGTGTGTACGATGTGGTAGTTCTGATCCACAAGGACATGGCGACCTCAACCAATGTTTACCTGCTGGGTGAGTTGTTTTTTTTGTGGGTGTACACTACTAATTATAAGGTTTTTTTTTACGTCTTTTTGTGTGGTTGTACTTGTCAAGTGTGTATTCGGGTTCGACTTATGCAATAGTGCATAGCCACACGGTTATGGCGAAATCAACCAATGTTTACCTACTGGGTGAGTTTTTTTGTGTGTACACCCGTTATAAAGTTGTGTGTTTACGTCGTGTTGTGTGGTTGTATTTGTCAAGTGTATAGGATGTGGTAGTGCTGAACCACAAGGGTATTGGCGAAATTCACCAATGTTTACCTGTTGGGTGAGTTTTATGAGTATACACCCGTTATAAAGTTGTGTGTTTACGTCGTGTTGTGTGGTTGTATTTGTCAAGTGTATAGGATGTGGTAGTGCTGAACCACAAGGGTATTGGCGAAATTCACCAATGTTTACCTGTTGGGTGAGTTTTATGAGTATACACCCGTTATAAAGTTGTGTGTTTACGTCGTGTTGTGTGGTTGTATTTGTCAAGTGGTGTGGTTGTACTTGTCAAGTTTGTACTTTGGTACAACGTATGTGGTAGAGTCAAACAACAATGTTATGGCGAAATCCACCAAAGTGTACATGCTGGGTGAGTTTATGCGTGTACGACCACTATACAGTTGTTTGTTTACGTCTTATTGTGTGGTTGTACTTGTCAAGTGTGTACGATGTGGTAGTGCTGAGCCATAAAGACATGGCGACGTCTACCAATGTTTACCTGCTGGGTGAGCTTTGTGTGTACACCCGTTATAAATGTGTGTGTTTACGTCTTATTGTGTGGTTGTACTTGTCAAGTGTATACGAGCGGTAGTACAGAGACACTGATGTTTACCTGCTGGGTGATTGTATGCGTGTGTACACCAATTATAAAGTTGTCTGTTTACGTATTTTTTGCGTCAACCAATGTTTACCTACTGAGTGAGTTTTTTTGTGTGTCCCCCCGTTATAAAGTTGTCTGTTTAAGCCTTGTTGTGTGGTTGCACTTGTCAAGTTTGAACTCGGGTGCGACGGATGTGATAGTGCCGAAACAGATTACCCAATGTTCGTAACTATTAGTAAAAAGCAATGTAAAAACACTAGCAAAGTATGGTAAAATTTGGAACAACAGCAATAAAAAAAAGAAAAAAAAGAAACAACAACAACAACAACAACAACAACAACAACAACAACAACAACAACAATAACAACAACAACAACAACAACATCAAAGCACCTCATAGCCATCTTAAACTTCCAATTCCCTCAGCTCAATTTTCAGTCGAAGAGCCCTCAGAAATCCTGCAATTTCAAACACTCTTGTTCTCTGCCAACTAAAAACGGCATCTTCGATCATCTTCAACGACAAAATCTAAACGTTCTTGGAAGAACAGGCTGCGCTTTGAAGCTCGCTTGTACAGCTCACTACTTCAGATCTATTCGTGCATCCTTCGGGACCCCCTATTTTCAATTTATCAAAATGGACCTGTAAGAAAAGTACCCACGTTTTATGGAGGGACACGTGTAGTTTTGAAGGAGGAACAAAAAACAATTGATACAATTTCATATTCATACTTCTTTTCAAAACAGAAAGCATAAACTAAAAAAAATAATACATAATTTTGAAGGAGAAATAAATCCAATTTCAAAGGAGGAATAATTAATACAATTTTGAAAGAGTGGTCTATAAAATTAAATGTCCAGCATCAGCATTATGTAGACTACATTGTGGACGGACCCCAAGACTGAAGTTTGACAATTTTATGAGAGAGGGCCAGGATACCATGACTCCTGTCTCAGCCGGTCACATTAAACTGACACCGACCCAACCAGTAGGGAGTGAGTGACAAAAGTATACACATTATTTCGATAATATTATGTCCCTTTAGAGCTAGTTGTCCCCAAAAATTAACATGCCTAATCCATGAGGCGTTTTCAGCCTTATATATAACACTGAGTCCCTTACTCTGCTAATGGTATTTACCACAGAGTAAAGAGTTGAGTTGGTTTAACGCCCACCGTCAGCACTATGATTATGGGCTATATCGTGAACAGATCCCACGACTGTCGTCTGACAATTTTTTTAAAGTCCAACATCAACACTATATTTAAGGGTTAAATCGTGGACGGGCTCCATTACTGATGTCTGACAATTTTATGTGCTGCCACACATGAGACACGAGACAGGGTGGGGAGTCCACAGTGTAAACTATATATATATATATATACAACTGGTCACAGTGGCTGTGCCAACTTTAAGCTCAGGCAGTAAATAATATATTTGTCTAGTGCATCTGAATTAAAGACAGCGTATCAATTTGAGCGCGTCGACGCACGTGATATTAACGAAAGCAATGTAAACATTACAGGTATTCGAAAAGGATAACGAGAGAGAGAGAGAGAGAGAGAGAGAGAGAGAGAGAGAGAGAGAGAGAGAGAGAGAGAGAGACAGACAGACAGACAGACAGACAGACAGACAGACAGACAGACAGACAGACAGACAGACAGACAGACAGACAGACAGGCAGACAAACTAGCTGTACAGTCAGACATATAAAAATGGTTATAATTTGAATTACGAAAATTAAAACACCACATTTCAGATAACAAAGTAAAAAATAATCCCATCCAAACGCAAACCGCCCCCAATTGCGTCCAACATTTCTAAATCAATGGTCTAATCGAATTACCAAGTGGATATTGATTTTTTGATTGTTTTTGCACAAATCTAACTGCACTCAATATTAAACATGAACGCCAAATAATAGTTTATTTGACAATCGTCTAGCCAAAAACCGGGAAAACCTTTTAGACAGTGAGCTAAGGTTATAAATTGTTGTAGAAGCAAGTGAAGTAAAAACAAAACAAAAAATGATATTTTAACACTGTACGAAAGCAAAAGTTGATTTCTGTAGGACCAAATGAAGGAAAGGACATAAAAGAGAAAGAGAGAAAGAGAGAGGGTAAAGAGAGAGAGAGACAGAGACAGCGAGAGAGAGAGAAAGGGAGAGAGGGAGAAAGAGAGAAAGGGAAAAGAGAGATAGAGAAATAGAGAGGAAAAGGGAAAGAGAACGAGAGCAAAAATGTATTTCTGTAGGGCCAAATGAAGGAAAGGACATATAACCACTAACCAAGGCTAACTAGTTTAATTCTATAGAATCAATTAAAGGAAACACCCATAAAGAATAAACAAAATCCAAAGCTATTTTCTGCATGAACGAGGAAAGGGAGGTTCCGTATATAAAGGGAACCAAGGCAAAAATTGTTTTAATTGTAACGAGTAAAAGGCATCCTTTTATAGCAGTACACCAAGACAAAATGTGATTTCTGTAGGAAGGAGTAAACGGAATGGCTTAATTATGAAAGATGAATGAAGGATAAAATTAATGTCTGTAGGAACACATGGAGAAAAAGCCATTAGGTTGAACCTTAAGTACCGTTCCATAGACTGATGAATGAAAAGAATGTATCCATTTGATTGAGAAAAAAAAGTGTAGTAAAAATAGTGACATCTTTTTCTCCGATGAATGGAAACAATGTATACATTAGTGTTTCACTGATCGTTAAGTTTTACGTCCCTCAATGTATAAACTCGAGTCTCATAGATTATTTGGTATCGCGGTAGCCCTGGGGTAGAACACCGGCTTCTGACGAAGAATGTCCATGGTTCGAGCCCTACTGGTTGGGTCGGTGTCAGTTTAATGTGACCGGCTGAGACAGGAGTCATGGTATCCCCGCCCTGTCTCGTGTGTGGCAGCACATAAAATTGTCAGACGTCAGTCAAGGAGCCCGTACACAATATGCCTACATAGTGCTGATGTTGGACGTTAAACAAACTCAACAACAACAACAACCCTTAGGCTTTTGAGTAATAAGTGCTGAATATTGTAAACTTTTGTAATTTATAGATTATTAAATCAAAACAATGCATACGTTTGTATTCAGTCGTCTGCTGAATAAATAAATAATTATTACGTCTTAAATGTCATATGCCTAACCCAAAATATTAATCATTACGTCTCAAATGACGTCTCTCTAACGAAAAATTGTATACGTTTGTGTTGTGTCAACTGTGTAATATTAATTAATCATTACGTCTTAAATGACATACACCTAACGGAATATAAACGTATACAATTTTATGTTAATTTTTTTTACCAAAACAATGTATACGTTTGTGTTTCCTTAACTGTTTATTTTTTCAACAAATTTGTTTACATTCCAAAAACTTTTATTTAAACAAACCAATGTATACGCTTGTATTCCATGGCCTTTAAATTTTTTTTTAACCAAACCAATTTTATTGTTTTATTTGTTTTTGTTTCAGCGCTCGGTTTCTCCGACTCTCTGAAGTTGCTTAACGACTTCCTCTACTCCGTGATGCTAGTTCTCTCCCTTCACAACCCAGTCGCCGCCGAGGCCATGATGGTGAACGTCTACCCTTACGCCCACTACGTGTTTCAGGTAGGACACGGTTGTAATTACGAATATTTGGCAATTATGACCGTTTGTTGCTAAGCGTCCGAATTCAGCAATAATTATATAGTCATTATTGTGGACGGGTTCTAATGACTGACGCCTGACAAATTTACGAGTTGAAAGAGGGATAACGAGATGTGGCCAAAGTCCACTACGTGTTTCAGGTAGGACATCGTTGTAATTACCAATTTTCGTTGATTAGCGTTCAAATTCAGCACTATGTAGGCAATATTGTGGGCGGGTCCCATAACTGACGTCTGACATATTTCGCTGCTGAGGCCATGATGGTTAACGTCTACCCATACGCCCACTACGTGTTCCAGGTAAGACATGCTTGTAATTACGAATGTTCGGTCTCTAGCACTGAATAGGCGATATTGTGCACGGGTTACGAGACATAACGTCTGACAAATAAACTTGTTGAAAGAGGGAGAACGAGATGGACCCATACGCCCACTACGTGTTCCAGGTAAGACACGGTTGTAATTACGAATTTTCGTTGCAAACGTCGAAATTCAGCAATATATAGGTAATATTGTGGGCGGGTACCATAACTGACGTCTGACAAATTTCGCAGCTGAGGCCATGATGGTTAACGTCTACCCATACGCCCACTACGTGTTCCAGGTAGGACATGCTTGTAATTAAGATTGTTTTGGCAATATTGTGGACGGGTTCCAATAGTAATGTCTGACAAATGTCGGTGTTTAAAGAGGGAAAACGAAATGTGGCCAACTTCTACTACGTGTTCCAGGTAAAATATGGTTGTAATTTTGACTGTTTGTTGCTAAGCGCTATATAGGCAATATTGTGGAAGGGTTCCAATAATAATGTCTGACAAATTCGCTGCCGAGGCCATGATGGTTAACGTCTACCCATACGCCCACTACGTGTTTCAGGTAAGACGTGGATGTAATTACGACTGTTCGTTGCTTAGTCAGTTAGTGTCCACATTCAGAGCTATATAAGCGATTTTGTGGATGGGTTTAATAACTAATGTCTGACAAATTTCGGTGTTGAAAGAGGGAGAAAGAGATGTGGCCAACGTCTACCCTTACGATCAGTACGCCTTTACAGTAAAAGAGAGAGCAACAACAACAACAACAACAACAACAACAACAACAACAACAACCTTTCCTTAAAACAGCAAAGCCCCTCCTTCTCCCCACCCCACCCCTAAAAAATCAACAAATGAAAAAAAACACAAACTAAAAAAAAAACAACAACCAACAACCAAGGCAGACCAAATGAGCTAAACAAACCAACAAAGCAAAATAACCACAAAAGCAATCCACAGAAATCAAGGGCGCAAACCAAACAAACTTCTAATTTGACACTTTCTCTCATTCTTTGGAACCGATATTTTGTTTTGTTTTGTTTGTTTCTTCTAACACTACCCCCCCACCCCCAAAACCCTTTAACCTAATCCCTTTAGCTAAACCTAACAAAAGCAATGTTTGAACGAACAAACAAAATGTCTTTTAGGATAACTCAGGTTTCGGGAAAAACCCCAAGGGGAAAATTCAAACTAGTTACTATTATTAGCGCAACAACCAATACTTTACAATGCAGCCAATTCGTCATTGCGTTGTCTGTTGTTGTAATGTGACAGCTAATAATTATTTTTGTTGTTTAGACGCAACTGATTTCTGTATAGACATGGCATTTGGGCTTTGAGGTTAGATTCGTGCTTCAACAATGGTGGTATGAAGGTTATCTGTCTAGAAAGGGGGAGAGAGAGAGAGAGAGAGAGAGAGAGAGAGAGAGAGAGAGAGAGAGAGAGAGAGAGAGAGAGAAAGAGAGAGAAAGAGGTAGATAAATGGCGAGGAAGGAAGATAAAGAAATAGAGAGAGAGAAAGAGTGAGAGGGAGAGAAAGAGAGAGAGGTAGACGAAAATATCCCTGACTATTTCGCTGTCCGGTCACAATCGTGCCTCAAGAACGGAGGTATAAAGGTTATCTATCTATGGTAGGAGTAAAGATCCTTTTAATGTTGAAAGTTTTTGATACCTTCTTATAACAGAAAGAGAAAGAGAGAGAAAGAGACAGAGATAGAAAGAAAGAGAGAAAGGTAGAAAGAAATATCCCTAGACTAGACAAGGCCTTTTGGCTCTCCGACCAAAATTGTGACTCTAGAGTGGTGTTATGAAGGTTATCTATCTAGATTAGGTGTAAACAAACTTTTTTATGTCGATACTTTTTGGTACCTTCTTATAACAGAGAGAGAGAGAGAGCGAGAAATGGGGGAGGGAGGGAGGGAGAAAGAGATAGATAGATAGATAGAGAAAGAGAGTGAGAGAGAGAGAGTGAGAGAAAGAGAGTGAGAGAAATAGAGAGTCAATAAATATAATATAAGAGATTCAAAAAGAGAATACGAGAGATAGAGTCAGAGAGAGAATATCGGAGCGAGCGAACTAGAGAGAGATAAAGAGAATCAAAGAAAGATTGAGAGAATGAGAGATAGATGGAGAATTAGGACGAATATCTCACGAGCACTGCGACTTGATGTCGGTTCCGGCATCGTTGACCTGCGTCTGGAAGGTTTCCTCACAGTCCGTGATGTCCAGGCTGCACTTGACCCCCTTGTCGTTGGGGTCAACGTTCCCAACTGGCAAGGGCAAAGGTTGGGATACCACAAGGTCATGTCAAAGTCAATTTCAATAAAAAGCAGGGAGTACGTAGAAGAAGGATGAAACTTAATATTTTGGGTCCCAATGAGTAACATTTAGTATTCATTGGTGAACATATTGTAACCTTTCCTTAATATAAAAACAGAGCCTGGGATCTGTCACAAAAAGCCGTGCGTCCTAGCACTACACTACCGTGTCCTACATAGTTTTAAACGCACCGCATCCATCAGTCCTTATCTGCGAGGAGAAAGTGTTCCGCAGAGTCGCAATGGTGCCCTTCACAGCCGCGCACTCCGGGGCCTTATCCTTGTCATCAAAGCATTTGGTCAGTGTTGCGCCGGCGCTGCAAAGCAAGATAGGATTGATTTTAGTGTTTCTATACATCAATAACGGCAGCAACAGGTTTAGGAAATTATTTTATGATTATTGTTCAATATCACACTTACTAGTGGTAACAATACTAATAGTAGTAGTAGTAGTAGTAGTAGTAGTAGTAGTAGTAGTAGTAGTAGTAGTAGTAGTAGTAGTAAAAGAGAGAAAGAGTGAAGAAAGGCAGAGAGGGAGAGAGAGAAAGGTAGACGAAAATATCTAGATACTCTAGACACCCCCTTTTGTCTCTCCAACCCAGATCGTGACGTTATGAAGGTTATATCTCTAGAATAATTGTAAACATCCTTCTAATGTCGATACTTTTTGTTACCTCTTATAACAGCGTTATTAATGAACCCATGTAATAATAAGCTAGGAGCTAAGATGTGACCAGTATTAAAGATTCTTTAATGCCAGCAATTATTATTGACCTATTTAGCCCATCATTATTAACCTTTTCTCGTCAGCCCGAAAATAATTATGTCGTGCGGGTTGATACGCTCTTGTGCTGAGTTGAGTTGAGTTGATTTAACATCCAACATCAGCACTATATAAGCTTTATTGTGGACGGGCCCCAAGACTGACGTCTGACAATTTTATGTGCTGCCACACACGAGACAGGGCGGGGATACCATGACTCCTGTCTCAGCCGGTCACATTAAACTGACACCGACCCAACCAGTAGGGAACGCAACAGCCAGGGCTCGAACCCGGACCTTTTGCGTCGGAAGCCGATGTTCTACCCTTGGACCACCGCGCCCCTTTAGGCCATCAGGATTAACCTTTTTCCGCCAACCCCAACATAATAATTATTGTCGTGCTTGTTAATACGCTCTTGTGATAAGCACATGAATCATTGCAAAATGGACGCTTCGAAATATATTAATAATTATATCAATAAACTTAGCTCATGGCGCTTTGAGATAAAATTGTTAAAATCTCACTCATATTAATGTAATGTACAATAGAACATAGAAGATTATCTTATCTTATTTTATCTTATTTAAAAAAGAATATCACTAAGTAACATAAAACATATATTTTTTTTTAAATTGCCTGTGCCAGCAATGTTAAAGAAGAATATATTGCTTCTCGTATTCTAGAATATATAATAACTTCTTTATGCTTAGAATTTTTACGGCCTTCTTACACCAGCAATAACATTAACCTATTTTTTTAAGCAATATTACTGACCTCCTTGTACTATCAGTACTATCGATCCCTTTATCAATATAGTATCAAACTGATTCCCTTAATAGTCATTATCGATCATACCTAACACATTTGTATTGATTACCTTCATGTTTCGAGAATACATTTTTATGCTGCTTGAGCAATCAAAATGGTTTGGCAATTACCGTTGTTGGCAATATTGGTAATAACTATAAAACTTTTATTACTTTTTCTGATTTTTATGGTTATTACAGGAGTTTCTGTCCCAATAAAGAACAATTCTTATTTAATATGTATTAGTTGTCCAAAGAAAACAATCTATAATAATTATAGATTTCGTTCCCTACTGGTTGGGTCAGTGACCATATAATGTGACTGGAACAAGAATGTAGGTCTGTTCGCTTTATGTCGTGTGTGCCAGCAAAATTATTCCTCAGACGTTAGTCTTGGGATCCGTTTACAGTATACCTTATATAGTGCTGACGTTGGACATTAATGAACAAAGAAACACACAAATAATCTATAATTAATTACACCGAGGCCTTTATAGCCTGGGTTGGTTGGGTTGGGTTGGTTTAACGTCCAACGGCAGCACTATATAGGCTATATTGTGGACGGGCCCCAAGACGGACGTCTAACAATTGTATGTGCTGCCACACACGAGACAGGGCGGGGATACCATGACTACTGTCTCAGCCGGTCACAGCATACTGACACCGACTCAACCAGTAGGGAACGCAACAGCCAGGATTCGAACTCGGGACCTTTTGCGTCGGAAGCCGATGTTCTACCCCTGGACCACAACGCCCCTTATAGTCTGGGCTCAGACGATGTGCTCAGAACTTGTTTAATGATATTATTCCAAGGCTCTATATCTGTCCGCCCCCGCACCCCTTG
>RQTK01001306.1:0-7500 GCA_003991915.1 Elysia chlorotica
TTCAATAGGATTTCATGGAATGATAATCGCGCTGAAGAATATTCACTCAATCTAAAAGAAGAGTTAGTTATCTACAGGGATAAACTCAATGATTTAATACTTGAAGAAAAAATTGATGAAGTCTTCTTCTTCTTCTTCTTCTCGTTCTCCAACACTCTCTTCAAATTCTGATCCCAGCCTGCGCAGTGAAGGCTACCGTTTTCCTCTAGCTCAGGGAGGGGCCCGTAAAGCTTCTTGTGCATGTCTATTCTCTCCCTCCAGATGGACTGTCTAACATTGCTGTACAGCCTGCAATCCTGTAGCACATGTTGGGCTGTTTCTGCTGCCTGTCCACACAAGCAGAGATCTGTTTCGCCGACTTTAAATATCTTGTGGATGTGGTGCTTTAGTCGGTTATGTCCAGTCCTGAGCCTAAAAATGGTGGTTTGGCCTCGTCTGCTTAGGCAGTACACCCCATCTTGCTTGTTGTATTCAGGGTGACTCTTTTTCCACTTTTTGTTTAGGCTGGTTTTGATTATGGACTTTACTTCTCTGTATGTGAGGTCACTTTCAATCTGTTCCAGTACTGATCCTTCCTTTGCCAATCTGTCAGCCCGTTCATTTCCCTCTATCCTGCAGTGGGCTGGGATCCACTGCAATACCAGAGACTCTGTGTTTCTTACTACATTTCCTAGACACTTAGCAAGATATTGTCTTTCTTCCCCCTTTAAGTCTTCCAATTTTTCCAAGACTGACCTTGAGTCACTGAGAAGTACTGCTCTAGCTTTTGGGATGGATGGTGTGATCCTCTCTAGTATAGTCAAAGCTTCTTTGATGGCTTCCAGTTCTGCTTTATAGTTGGAGCAGTGGGTACCAGTGGGGATGGAGCTTTCTATCGTTTCCTGGTTTGGCATTTCAATATAGACCCCGCTACCTCCATTTGTAACTGCTTCCTCAGCTGACCCGTCTGTGTATACTCTTATCCATTCTTTTGCGGGAAAGTTTTTGTCGAGGTAAGCGCATGTTAGTTCTTTCAGTTCTAAGTCTGAACACTTGGATTTGCTTTCGATGTTTGTTATGTGACTGTGGATAATAATCATGGGTTCCTCTTCCCAGGGTGGTGTTGGGGCATGTGTTTCCAGAGGTGTAATGTTCTTTATTCCTAGAATGCTTTGATTTCCTTGTTCGATCAGTTTGGATTCTCTGGAGAAGCTACTTCTTTTAAGTCTCCCTTTGTTGGGATCCTTCATGCGGCTGTGCATTTTGTTAGTTGGCTGTGCTTTGTATTTAGCCCTCTGGGTTAAGAGTTTCTTGTCTCTTCTATCATGTAAAGATTCCATTTGACTTTGGCATTCCATAATATGTATAGGTGTTGATTTCATACCTCCAGTGATGATTCTAAGATTTTGGTTTTGGACCGAAATTACTTTTTGTAGGTTACTCCTGGCTGCTGTGCCCCATGCAGTGATACCATATTCCAGGACTGGTCTAACATATCCTGTGTATGTCTTTCTAAGAATGTTTGAGTCTGCTCCCCATTCCAAACCTGCCAGCCTTCTTAGGAGACGTGTTCTAATTACTCCTTTTTGTTGACATTGTTCGATGTGAGGTTTCCAGGTCAGTCTTGGGTCAAATGTTATGCCAAGGTATTTAGGGTTGTTTTCTTCTCTTAGTTTCTGCCCATTGAGTGTGAGATTTGCTGAAGTTTTTTTCGTCGACAATGTGAATGTAGTGTAGGTTGTTTTTTCGGCGTTGACTTTCATAATCCAGTCATGTGTCCACTTTTTCAGATTGTCTAGTGCATTTTGTAATCTCACTTTGGCTGTTCCGATGCTTTCTTCAGTTGCCCATAGAGCCAGATCATCAGCATAAAGAGCTGCATTGACTCCTTTTGGTATGATTTTCTGTATGTCGTTGATATATATGGAGAAGAGGATCGGGGATAGAACACTGCCTTGGGGGACTCCTTGTTTGAGGGTGTGGCATCGGCTTGTGTGGTTTTGTATTTTCACTCTGGCTTTTCTGTCTCTGAGGTATTCTGTTATCCACTGGTGCATTTTTCCCATTACTCCATACTTTTGTAGCTTGTATGACAATCCCTTTTTCCAGACTCTGTCAAACGCCTTCTCCATATCAATCCAAACTACCAGTGTGTTTTTCTTCTCTTGGAAGCCATCTTCAATGTTCTGAGAGATAAGTGTGATCTGGTCTTCTGTGCACCTTCCTTTTCTAAAACCTGCTTGTTCTTCTATAAGAATGTTGTTACTTTCTAGGTGCCAAGTCAGTCGTGTATTGACCATTCTTTCCATAGTTTTGCAGAGACAACTTAGAAGGCTGATCGGTCTGTAGCTTTCTGCCTTTCCTTTGTTTTTGCCTTGTTTGTAAATAGGGGTCATGTTGGCTACTTTCCAGGCATGTGGAATTCTCCCAGTCTTCCAGCTTGTGTTAAACAGTTGTAGCAGCTTTCTCTTCATTCCATGCCCAAGGTTGACTATCATCTCGTTTGTGACTAGGTCAGGGCCTGGTGATTTTTTCATTTTAAGGGCTTTTATGGCACGTTCTAGTTCTTCATGTGTAAATTGTCTGTCCATTTCAATGTCTTTTTGGCCATGTGATACCTCTTTAAGTTCTTGTATGTCCAGGTTGACTTGTCTTCTTCTGTCTTTGTCTATCTCTATATCACTAATATCTGCATATTGTTTGATGAACAGATTTGCCGCTCCTTTGCCTATCACTGTTGCGCCTTCTTTTTCTAGGATTACTGGCCCTGTTTTTGTTTTTTCTCCGTTCAGAGTTGCCATAAGGTTCCATAGTTTGCCTCCGTCTTTTTCTAGATTGAGGCTTGCTGTCTTTTCTTGCCATCCTTTTCTCTGGGTTGATATTGTCTCTCTTCTGAGCCTCGCGGTTGTTTCTTTTAGTTTTATATTGCTGTCTAAGCTTGGGTTTTCTTCGGCATCCTTTCTTGCCTTGTTGACCTCATTTTCCAAGTCTTCCAATTCTTCAGTCCAGAAGGGTCGGTAATTTTTTCGCGATCCTCTTGGTATTGCCCTCTTAGCAGCATTGAGGGTTAATTCCGTTATTTTCTTTGCAACCCTATCTACTTTGTGACTGCGTGCATTTAAACCTAGAGACATTTCATTGGTGAGTGAGCGGAAGAGGTCCCAGTTAGCCTTTTTATAGTTCCATCTTGTAAAGTGAGGAGCTTCTCTTCTTTGAGCCAGATTATCTATGGTCAGGATGATTGGTCTATGGTCACTACCTCCTAATTGATTGTCTACCTCTCTGCAAGTCTTCAGAGCAATGTCTTCTGTAGCAAAGGCAAGGTCTGGGGTTGATGTTGTCATCCAGCTTCTGGAATAGTAGGTTGGTGGATCTTCTGCGTCATTAATGGTAGCCAATATGTTTTACTATCACTATACTGGCCGGATTGGGCTGCACATGTCCTGATGCGCCTATGGAATCGATCTTTTAATTAGTGTATTTATTGTACCTAGACATTTACAAAAAATCTAGATCCTGACATTTGGTTCCCCAATATTATGTCATAGAGTATGGGGCCAAAATAAAAGATGCAATGGCAAACTAGCAAATAAAGCTTTTCATATTATTCTGTGGTCTCACCTATTGTAAAGAAAAAAAAGATCTTATTGATGTTTTTCTTGTTACATAGATCTTGGAGAGCAACGATCTTCTTCAACTTTGTTTAGCGATCATCTTTATCATTATATTATGTGGTTTTTGAGCTGTATCATTTCCTCCTACCATCATTTACGTATGTTCATGAAAAAAACATACAATTTTTTGTTACAATTTTTTGTGTGATAAAAAAATATATAAATTGAATAAAAAAAATTATGCATTTGAATTTATGAAGTAAATTAAATCCTATGTCTCATAGATCTTCATATACTGAGATAAAGTACAGAGGGGTTTTAGCCTCAACAGGTATTGTGGTTACGAAGAGAGATACGTTGTGCTGACTGCTATGATTTTGGCATACGTCATTTTAAAAACAGTTTTGTTTCTTTCTTTCTGCTATATATTGGACTCAAGTTTGTAATACGATAGAGACAAAAATCTGTTCGTCTGACTCAACTTCCTTTTGGGCCGTTTTTTCTATCTTGTTTGAACGTTTGGTAGCCCCTGATGGTGAAGCGGTTTCCAGCACCACGTGGAGGTGGGGTTGGTCTTTACTGGCCACAATAAATACAAAAAATGAGATGCTGAGAATAATTTTTCAGTGACATTGAAGGAGGGCCAATACTGTACAATAGGTGCTGCTCACATCGTGTTATTCCTCAACTTAATTCCCAGTCACGTAAAGAACTATGCGAACTCGCAAACCAGAGAAGATAACACTGGACGTGTTAACATTACATTTATATATATATAAAAAAAAGACTCACCATTCACAAAGCATGGTGAGCAAGACTTCCAAAAATAGAAGGCAGGATATAGAGTCACATGGGTTAGTCTAGTGGGCTTGTAGGCAAAAAAAAAAAAAAAAAAAAACACTGTCTAGTTTTCACTTTTTTCTATCTATCGTTAAAAACTAAAAGGAAAAAGAAACACTGTGATCCTTGTTGTTCAATCGTCTTTTTACTTAGTTCAATTCGGTGAAATTGCCTTTGTAAATTTTCAAGCCTTGATAGAGAGAAATCAAAAAAAAAGGCCAGGAAGTCCAGAGGTGGCAGGACTATAGAATGGCCGACAATAGAATGACTAAGTGGCCACTTGAAACAATGTATCCACAATGCACCACTATCGGGTTACCTAGTCTAGATCTAGATCGAGCAACACATTTGCTTCATAGTGTAATGAGTCTAAACAAAAACTTTAAAACATATTTGTAGACAAAAATAGAACTAACATGACATTCACATTTCTTTTTTTTTTTTTGCTTCTCAAATTTCAAGCCAGTGAGGCGTGTGAATAGAGGGCTTGAGAATCGTGAATTTCAGGGGAGGAAGCCCCAACCATAATTTTCATGGAGAAGAAAATGAACGTCTTCAGTCATCAACTGGAAATGATTCCGCAATGACTGAATATTTAGTATGCAGGATGTAATTCAAGCCATTACTTTTAATGTTGATCTCTTAGAGGAGCATAACTATTGTCTCTGTATTCGAAAAAATATACTTATAAGGTCTTATTTTTATGCTATCCACTTTCTACTTTAAGTGTTTATGTTCACTACTTGTAATAGAACATTTAGAACATTAAGGATTTTTATACAACAGGAAGACTAAATATGTTAAAAGAATTTCTATTACATATATATGTGTGTGTGTGTGTGTGTGTATGAGACGGGTTGTCTTATTCTTGGACAACTGACTAAAATTGCGTTGCAAATAAAGGAATGTGGGATTATATTCCAAACTTGTTTTAATTAAAGACATTTTAATAGAAGATATGGGACTGAAAAAAACAACTTATGAAGAGTCAGGAAATTTTTTAGAAGATTTCCAATGTATACACAGATGGGTGTAGCTTTTAGACGATAGGAGGAGCTATACCGAGCAATCTACTCACATACTTTGTTAGTTAGTGTGTAGCCATGGTCTGTGATGTTTTGTAACATTTAATTTACTTGTGCTCTATGTTTTCTTCCTTCTCGACCTGTGGATTCTTTTCAATATAGTGGAGGAATAAAAGCACGAATATGCCGTTTTCTGTTTTTAAATTCTAATTGTTCATTTTGTATTTTCTAAAATTCCTGATTAACAAGTTTTTGCTCGTTGGTATTTTTATAGCCCCGGAACTGTCTCCTTTACATTTCAAAAAGACTTTTAATGCAGATTCTAAAGTACTATGTAAAGAATTCAATGTACACAACTATTTTATAGGCCGTGGATTTACGTTGCGGATTCTTTTTATCTTGAAATTGGAGGGTAAAATGCTACCATCGTTATCTTTATAATTATTATTTTTAGTATTATAATTGTAACCATCATCATCATCATCATCATCATCATCATCATCATCATCATCATCATCATCATCATCATCATCATCATCATCATCATCATCATCATCATCATCATCATCATCATCATCATCATCATCATCATCATCATCATCATCATCATCATCATCATCATCATCATCATCATCATCGTCCTCCTCCTCCTCCTCCTCCTCCTCCTCCTCCTCCTCCTCCTCCACTTCCTCCTCCTCCTCCTCCTCCTCATCATCATCATCATCATCATCATCATCATCATCATCATCATCATCATCATCATCATCATCATCATCATCATCATCATCATCACCATCATGACCATCAGTGTTGGCACCACTTAATTGATTATGCGTAAAGCTTTATAGGAAAGCTCTAGTAAGTCGTGCCAAATTTGAAAAAAAACAACAACAACAATCGAAGTAAAGTATACGAAACTCGAAAAACACAATGAAATACATCGCCACCGTGAAGTCCTTAAAAGCTACAAAAGGAAACCTTCAACTGACATGAGATAACATAATTATATTGATATAACAACAACCTACATTGCTTTACTTTTATTTATTGTGCTATTAATCAAATGAACAGGATGGGCATTGATCAAAGTTGCTCGGTTGGCCTGGAAAAATAAAATTGAATCTGATTTTTATTATAACTATCATTATTACTATTATTTTTTATTATTATTATCATTATTATTATTATTATTATTATTATTATTATTATTATTTTTATTGTTTACGGTATAACTTACCCCGAGAGGATCTAAGCCACTTGACACTGACCGATACAACAAGAACGGTTATAACGAAAACTGCACCAGCAACACCCACGCCAAAGAGGACTTTTGTTCTCCCTTTGTGCGCATCATCAGGATCACTCATAGCTTCAGGTTTCCCCAAAATGGAAACTACAAAAAAGATCTTTAATTTATTTCATGATTAATTCATGATCAAATATATTATGTTCCAAATAAGCTTGTCAAAAGAACTAATAAAAGCATGTATCCTGCACTTCTCATTGCATTGTCCAGAAAGCGCCTGCGCGTGAAAGGGAAAGAATACTTTTAAACTTAGCTTATCGAGTATTAACGTTAGGTATCTTTATACTTTATATGCTTCTAAGAAAAATTATTGTATCCACGTATAAGGCAAATGTTTTTATGCACAGGTTGTGGTAATGCTGAATTTTTGTTTGTTTGTGGTTATAACAGCATTTGCAGTTCTTACATTGGAATACCTTAAGTGTGAAAGCCGTTGTTTTGTTATTTTTCCTCTAAAGGACACGGGAATTGTTATAGACGAAGAAGAAAAGTCCAATCCTTATTCTTGTGAAAGAAAATCTCTCTCTTCAAAGAGCATCTTACACCAACGTCTGACAATTTTATGTGATGCCAGCCGGGGATAGTTCGGAGATATTAGAACACCCATCTTGGCCAGTTGCAATTTGCACTTTGCTGACACCGACTAAACCAGACGAGTAGGGATCGAACCAGGTACTTTCCGAGCTGGGAGCCCAACGCCCTACCTCTTGCACAGGCTCGTTCCCTACGGCTTATC
>RQTK01001306.1:10000-11490 GCA_003991915.1 Elysia chlorotica
ATGTTTACATGACACAGAGAGGTAGAATGATAGATAGAGAGACTTGAAAAGTTCAGAATGAGAGTGAAAAAAGGATAGAGGGGTTCAAAAGAGAGGGAGAGAGAGAGAGAGAGAGAGAGAGAGAGAGAGAGAGAGAGAGAGAGAGAGAGAGCAGACAGGCAGATAGACAGACAGACAGAATGACAGAGGGTCAGAGACACGGAATAGTCAGATACAGAGAGATGCACCGAGAGGCAAATAGATACTAATTACTGCACCACAGAGATCTAGCCTATGTGTAAACACGAACCTTCCAAACTATGTCCACGGGCGGCGTCCCTCGACTGTCTATCGTGCCGCAAGTCAAGAAAACATACCCGGTCTCTTCGTTATCCTTGTCATTCACAGTCACAGATAGCCTTCCGGTCTTCAGGGTTGGAGCCTCTACAATAATACAAGTAATACATACCAAACTATAGTAATTATATGTAAATAATATCGGGAGTGAGATTTCGCTACACGCTCTTTCGCTCTGTTAGAAGACATGAGAAATGACCAACAACCAAAAACACTATACATTAATTTTAGTGACAGCATCTATCTGGTATACCTTGTTTGGTTTGTTGCTTAACGGTTAAACTCAGCACTATAGTATAGGCTATATTGCGGACAGGACCCAGGACTGGCGTCTGACAATTTTACAGGCTGTTACACACACGACAGGGTGGGGAGACCAAGATTCATGTCTCAGTTGGTCACGTTATACTTACACCAACCTAACACGAAGGGGAAGAAATCTACCGTAGGCTTCGAACCGTGCGAAGGGGAAGAAATCTACTGTTTTTGACCAACCGTGGGATTCGAACCGTGGATCTTCCGATATGAAAACCAATGCTCTACCACTTGAGCTAGTTCGCCCCCCTTTGGAGTCTTATGTGGTTGAGATCTAAAAAGGATTACTTATCTCTGTTTGTCTGTCTGTCTGCCTGTCTGTCTGTCTGTCTGCTGTCTGTCTGTCTTCTCTGTCTCTCTCTCTCTGTCTGTCTGCCTCTGTCTGTCTGTCTGTCTGTCCCTCTGTCTCTCTCTCTCTCTCTCTCTCTCTCTCTCTCTCTCTCTCTCTCTCTCTCTCTCTCTCTCTCTCTCTCTCTCTCTTCTCACTCTTTCTATGCTATTATATATATATATTGTGTGTGTGTGTGTGTGTGTGTGTGTGTCTCACTCTCTCTGTCTATGCCTCTCTCTGTTTCTCTGTCTGTCTGCACCTCCCTCTGTCTGACTCTTTTTTATTTTTCTCTTTCTCATTCTCGCCCCACGCCTCTCTCTCTCCCTCTCTCTCTCTCTCTCTCTCTCTCTCTCTCTCTCTTCCCAGATAAGATGATCATATACGTTGAAAATACAAATAACATCAAACAAGATATATGTATACCTCTAAGAATATGACTCCACTAGTTGTGCCTGTTGCACATTTCTCACGTTTTCTTACAAAGTGCAATAACTGTTTGCGGAATCAT
>RQTK01001306.1:42884-55312 GCA_003991915.1 Elysia chlorotica
AATAATAATAATAATAATAATAATAATAATAATAATAATAATAATAAAAGAGACAACGAAACATGTTTACGGTGATGTCTTAGAAGCGTTATTATGGCCTCAAAGATGTAATGTATAAAGTCCTTAAACATTTTTACTTCCTATTGCTTTCTTTCTTTCACCGGAGAACCATAATATTAAGTTTTTGCACACTAAAAATTCGAGATTTGTTCTATCTCTTCTGCCTGAGGGATCGGTCTATGGGCCCAAGAAGATTTTCTCACGACCGCGCCTTTGAGGAAAGCAAATTGAGATGGTATGGGAACGTAACAACATCAGCAGTACTTACAAAGAAGTTCCATGTTCCATTTCCAAAGAGTGTTAACGGAGGAGAATAGAGAAAAGTGGTTGCCTAGTCATCCTTACTCCAATGTCTATGTAGACTGAGATATATTTAAAGGGAAGTGCTCTAAAGTCAGCTACGCGTCATGCTTCTGCGTCTCTAATTAATTTATTTTTTGGCCTGTTGTGCCCATAAATTTTCTGTGGTCCAAAATTTGGGTGTCTTTAGGACCCCTCATTCCCTTACTAGTCATGAAGACACGAGTTACTCATTTCGATAGTAGGCATGTGTTATCAGGTCCAGAGAGTTAGGTTAGTGTTTAGAAATCAAATCGAAACAAACTTGAAAAAAGGCAAAAATCGAAAATGTAAAACTTTACGTATCAAGTTACTTACCAGCTACTGTGACTTTGATCTCGAATGTATTCTTGACTTTCTTATATCCATAAAATTTTCGTACAATTTCCGCTCTGTACATTCCAGAATCGGAAAATGTTGGCTCCCTCACCTACAGGAAAACATTATAGTGTGAAAATTACCAGTACTCATTTTGTTAAAGCGTAAAATAAAAAAAAAATCGTGTGGAGGTTCTATTAGTAGTTTTTTTAAATGAACAAAATTTGAATATGGGGATTTTCTACTTGTCTCAACCGAGCCCGCACCTAACGCCAAAATAAGCAGTAGTAAAATTAAACAAATCATTTGTACCACTTTGCGTCCTGTTACCTCCGAAAAATAAGCCTCAAACCACATACTTGAGATTTACTGAGACGCTCTACTATAAGAGACAACAGTGCTGTTCATCTGCTAGCGTGACGCGTCTTTACTCTCTTTATTGAAATTAAGACGGTTTCTTAATATTCAGACTGAGATTTGTTAAAGCGCCTTAATTATCATAAGCCATAGCACGAAAAATCAACGTTTTGAAACGTTTCACTATTTCACACTCTCTGCTTATTTATTACTACTTGCGACAGACCCCTCCGCCTCCTTTACCTCGGTACAGTGCTTCTTTACGCGGCACTATTTCGTGTGTTAAAGCTCCTAACTCTATAACACAACGTGCCCTCTGAAATAGAGCTGGGCAAACGGATCATACCAATTTACCGGTACCATACTATTTACATATGTCTCACATAATAGTCGAATGAAAAATAAAAACGCTTGCATGGATAACAGTTTTTAGACAAATGCAGAGGGAAAAGGGCAAGAGAGGGCGAGAAATCAACTGAATTCTAATAAACATATCATGTATACCTAGTCTTACTTACAGCGGACCAGGTACCCCTACAGTTACCTGAATCGTTACAGTTACACAAACAATTACAGTTGTAGGAACAGTAACAGGTACCAGTACAGGAAACGAAAAAGCTGACCAACAGGCCAAATTTAATTATACCTCAGCTCCAATACACGAAGAAAAACAGGACTGGCCCCAAGTAAAGTAAAATCCATAATAAACCAGTACAAAAATAAAAAGTGGCAAGACATGTGGACCAACAACCCCAAATGAAGATTCTTCCACGCCATCAATCCACGGGTAGGTAAAAATATACCCAACTTCAATACCACAAACAATAAAATTAATAGAGCCAGACTTGGAGCCCCAACCCTTAAGATTATCAGGAAATGTGAATACTGTGGCACCACACCATTATTATATACGATACAACATACCATAGAAACATGCCCAGCCCACACCCCAACAACAGAAACACCAAAGAGTCACTGCACACAAGAAAACATCAAATTCACAGCAGAAAAAGTGCTCAAACCAAGAAGCTCATCCACATTAAAAACGTGGTTAAAAAACTACTGAGAGGCCTGAAAATCTCCTCTAAACATCAACCGAGACATGCCCAACAGTCTCTTAATCCGCGTAACCCCCACACCCTTTTTCTCGTATCATCTCCCAAATAGGATAAAGAACGAAAAAAAAAATACGACTGGGAAGCCAGTGGCAAAACCTTCTCCTAGACAACACAAGATACCCCCCCCCCCTCTTACGACAGAAACACCCCAACTAGAGAGAGGCAGTGGAACCAACAGAATGAAGCCATGCATCCTGGCCACTCCCAAACCCATCCTCCCAGTTGGTCAGTATGTCAAGAGAAGGACCAAAAAGGCTGAAAATGACAACACTGAGCACCCCATTTTTTCTATTTCTATTTATTTATTTTACTTTTTTACCCCCTCGACATGACGACGGAAACTATAGAGACATCAGAAATATTAAGAATGAAGACAGACTAATCCTGACATACCCAATGGTACCGTACTCAAAATAGATACAATTGGGAAATAGTAACAATTTAATGAATAACAGTGGAAGCAATGGTCATAGTATCACATGTGTCATTCTAGAGTGGTAATAAGGGCAATGGAAGTAACAATAGTGGTAGTAGAATTAATGGTAGGGATATTGATAATAGTAATAATAGCGACAGCAAGATTGCCGATGATAATAATAGTAGTAGGGGTGGTGGTAGTTATGATAAAAGTGGTGATAATTATAATATTAACAGTAGTCACAGTAGTATTAGTGGTAGTAGTGATACTAGTGATAGTAGTAGCAGTAATGGCAGTAGTAGTAATGGTGGTTGTGGTAATGTTAATAATGATAGTAGTGGGGATAATAGTAAAATTTTATGTAACGGTGGCAATGATAGTAATAGTGGGATTAGAGGTAGCAGTAGTCATAACCACAGCGATAACGTAATGGTAGTAGTAGGGGTAGTAGGAGTGGCAGTGGTGGTGGTAGCAATAATGACATTGTTATTAGTATAAAAAAGCGTAACGATAATCAAAATGTATAAATTAGCAGCAGGATTTTAAAAAAATCAAATTAACTACTGCAGACGTAGTAGTTATGGCTATAGCGGGTAGGTGGTAATCCTGCAATAGCCACGGTAATATTGGGAATGGTGGAACAATACTTAATTAGAATACCAATATGGCAATACCCCAGGTTTTAGCTATACGGCCATACCAGCTGCTCCTATTTCGTCAATCTCCCGACTCACTCCTAAAAAAATCAAATGTATAAACCTAACCTTACCCGCTAGCATCTCTGTGATCTCTAACAGACTTTTGCAGTAAGGGGTGACGTCACCACCCTATGACCCACTTTTGCTAAATTTAGAAAGGTATTTCTCTAAACTATAACATTGCGTGTGTCCACAAGGGCAGCCACCTCTGCCTCTACGATTGGCGAGCAAACTGTGTATTTTTTTTTACATCCAATCGGGCTGAAATGCTAATTTAATGCCATTTTATCATTTTTTTACATTGCAAACCTCTCACAGATTCTATCATCACCGTTAAAACCCCGAATTTAGATTAGATCTAATCTAGATAGAGACTCCGCACTCTAGATTTAGATAGATCTTACAAAGGAGCAGGAATGAAGTGCTTTCGATCTAGTTTCTCCGAGTACAACAAAGTTAAGTTAAATACTTCGATAAGATGAGAATTATGTTTACGCCTCCACTGCAGTCTGAACCGTTACGTATTGTTTGAAAGAAAAAAAGGCTGAAGTTTTCAAATCCCCATCAGTTTCTACTCTTTTTGATTGTTTCTAAATCTGTACATTTTGAAAAGACCCTAAATAAAGTGATTATCTATTCATTTCTGGCAAAGTTACTGTGGCTCCGTTGATTTAAATGAAATCGCCACATTTGAAAGAGAGTTCAACATGTAGGGGGATAGAACCCGCGCACCGCTTGAGGGAAAAAAGAAACGGAAGAAACAGAGACAGGTCTTTTTTCTTTGGATTCTTGGTTTGAGACACGGATTTATATATTCCTTATTAGCTCACCTGGATTCCCACATCCCCGAAAATTTTCCATCTTGTCGTCCTTAGGTATTTTGGTTTGTTGGCTCTCATATCCATCAGTACTTGCTTCTTACCTGAACCAAACCCGATAAAGGACCATTCAAGTGTATAGAAGTCAGGTTTGTCATACCAGCTCTCTTTGAATGGGTTTGCTAGCTGTAAAGGTTTGTTTGAAGAAATGCAGTGCACCCTGGCATACTCTTTACCTGGAGAATAGTAAAATAAAGTAGTGTTGCTTAGGGTCCAACGTCAGCACTGTTCAGGCTAAATTGCGGGCTCCAAAACTAAAGTCACAGGATTTCACTTTTTGTCAGAGAGAGAGAGAGAGAGAGAGAGAGAGAGAGAGAGAGAGAGAGAGAGAGAGAGAGAGAGAAGAGGGGGAGGAGAGAGAGAGAGAGAGAGAGAGAGAGAGAGAGAGAGAGAGAGAGAGGGGGGAGGTGAGAGGAAGAGAGAGAGAGAGAGAGAGAGAGAGAGAGAGAGAGGGCAGATACAACTGACTATGTCTCTCTCTCTCAGCAGATCACATTCAACTGTCACCGACACAACCAGTAACAAACAAGGTCGCCAGAGCGGGGCTCAAACCATAGACCTCCAGAGATCCCATATTATTTTCTACCCCGACTTGGAGACGTTATATTGGAGGCTGCTTCTCTTCCCCGGACTAGAGATAGATTCCCAGTTCTCTGTGTAAGACGCCATAATGACTCCCCCGCCAGCGCAACGTCAAACTCTAGAGTGTCTGACGGTCGCCCAAAATACTTTAGAGTCTGTTTAGGAGGGCACCAGACGACGACTATAGTTCATCTTCCATTTTTTTTTCTACAATTTTTCCTTAACTTCAGCAGGTTATTTTCATGTCTCCAAATCTTTAGCCATTTTTTTCGTTTATATATCACACACCAGAAGCGCAAAGTAACTCATTTGTTTACTGAATTCGAATGTGGCGGCTAGATCTAAATTTAGATCTAGTGATCGCAAATAGAAATGAAAGAATGCATGTGGGAATGCGAGAAGTAACTAAGGCATGTTACACCGGTTCAAGTAACTAAAAATCGCTACAGCTGAGCCCTGTGACTTCCTTCATCAGTTGCTGGCATCTTTGGGAAATGTTCTCTTTGGGGAAAAACCCTTAAGTTACTTGCACCAACCTTCTTCAGAGATTGAGGGGGCGGGGGCAGTAACCCTGGGATAGAACATAGGCTTTCGACGCAGGCGGTCCGTGGTTCGAGTCCCGCTCTGGTTGTTTCGTCCCCTACTGATTGAGTCGGTATCCGTTTAGTTAATGTTACCAGCTGATACAGAGTAGTGGTATCCCTGCAATTTCTGTGTGGCAGCACTTTAACTTGTCAGACGTTAATGCTGGCACCCGTCCAATAAAGCCTACTAAGTGCTATCGTTGGATGCTAAGTAAAAACAAATACACGCCTGCAACACTTTTAAGAGCTATAATACAATATTGTTTTTTGTGTTCAACAACATGAGATGCAGGAAATTAATGTCTATCAATTGCTGAAAAGTTCTGAGAATGTTTAAACATATCAAACTAACCTTTAACAGCCAGGCAGAGGAATCCACACAAACATATCCTTAGCACTACGTCGAGTGAGCTCATTATAGATCAGTACAGGCAACTCTGTTAGAAGAAAATGTAGGCTACTTATATAAAAGCAATGATTTCATGACAAAGTATGGTGATTTTAGACAAACTAAAACTCATATTATATAACCAACTATATGTTGTTGCATTATGTCATCTCAAAAACCTTATCCACAATCACACTGGCGTATCAGCATTTCTTAGCCACCAAGACCCCAAAAGACGACAGCTAAAACTGTAAGGAACAACGAACCTTAATTCTTCTATGAGTATGAACAGTACTGTTGTTTACCTTAATTCTTTTAACTTGGGTTTATGTTTTCGATTTGAAAACATAAAATATTCCAACAAGTTCTTCACTTTTTCTTTTAAAATTGACATTTAAGGTCTATGTAGGAAACTGCAATCTTATATTTTGTTTGTCAGAAATTGAGTAGAAAGTTAGAAAAAAAGCAAATTTAAACCATAATAATTGGTCAGGCTAGTACCCCCCATGGGCAGAATGCACACGTTTGTAAATTCGAATCATGCTATAATTATAATACACTTCTTAGGTCTAACTAATTTATTTGTTACAGTATTACGATTAACTCCGGCACACTAAAGAAAACAAAAACAAAAACAGTTGAACAAAAAAACAAACAAACAAAACAAAAAACCACTTAAATTTATCTTCACTACGTAATCAACCAACAGTAAATCAAACAATAAAAAGGTACAAAAAATTCAAAAACATATTCATCTGGAACCTGGACTAGATCTAGATATCGATTTGGGTTTAGCTACATCTAGATCTAAATCTAGTTATTCTTTAGTGTCTTCTATAACGAAAGGATTTTACATTTCGGGCCAAAAAATTTAGTAGCTTATATCAAAAAAATCTTGCTAACTAGTATACATCTACTGGTTCTTTAAGAAGATCTTCGGATCTACTGTTGTATGGATACATAGGAAAACCAAATCACAAACCCTCCCCAATGTTGATTTTAAAGCATCCTTCAATATTTGGCACTCCTTGAGTTTAGTTGTCTTAGCCTGTGGGCAATCAAATGGGTGGGTGGGCGGAATTCGGGGGATGAGTGGGTAGGATTCGATTACATCAGAGAAAGTCAACTTGTGAAAAGAGAGAGAGACAGACAGACAGAGCAAGCGAGTGTGAGAGACAGAGATAAAGTTTCAATTGCTTAACATATCAATGTTATGTGCTTGTTTATGTTTGTCCCTCCCCACTTCCGCGCACGCGTTGTAGTTTTGTAACCGTGTTCAAATAAACAATTGAATACAATGATACAATCAAATCGCTTCCTGTCTTTTTGAATTAAACAAACCATGCCAATACAATAAAAATACCATAAAAACAGAAAGAGAGTTCAGCTATAAGGTAGCTTATTCAATTTTAATAGAATAAAATTACAAAAAGACAAGGAGTACAGCTGGTAGATATTCTATTCAATTTTAATAATCGAATTCCGGCCGCCCTCTCATTTTATCGCCCACAGGCTAGGGACCACGAAACTCAAGGAGTGCCCAATATTGATTATAGATCTAATCAACAGCCTCCGTTATGACGTTCATAACTAGAAGATCCGATTATTAAATACATTTTGTCAACGATTCCATAGGCCGAATCAAATGCTTATAGATCTAATCTAAGCCTAGTGCGGTTAGGTTTTCAAAAAATAAAAGGGAGAAACCCGGAAAGGCTTCAATTCAAAAGAAATAATTTGTTTATAGTTATACTGCACACTCACCTTTATGGGGTAAAAGACTCCATCAAAAGTTGTGTTCTTTACAAGTTTGCCCTTGGCAGAATAAATTAGACACCCATATATCCACCATATGCCGAACCCTAACACTAACCATAGATCTAACTATCCATAATCATATCCTGAATCCTAATGGTACCATAGCACTATCCCTAATACTATCCCTATCATTAAGCCTATCCCGAACCAACCCTACCCATAACACTTTCCATATCCCCGAATCGACCCTACCCCGAATCCTAACGGTGCCATAGCTCTATCCCTAAGCCTATCCCTATCCCCAACCCTATCCGGAACCGTAGCCATAGCTCTAACCATATTCAGCACCCTATCCCCATCCCCAACCATATCCTGAACACTAGCCATAGCCCTCACCCTATCCCTATCCCCAACCCCATCCCTAACCCTATCCTGAACCCTAGCCATAGCCCTAACCATATTCACCACCCTATCCCTATCCCCAACCCTATCCTGAACACTAGCCATAGCCCTCACCCTATCCCTATCCCCAACCCTTTCCCTAACCATATCCTGAATCATAACGGTACCATAGCTCGAATTCGAACCTTCAACACTTACATTGAGTACAGCTGAGGGTAGACACTGTCCCAGTGTTGTCCTTACAGTCTCAGTACACCATTCACACCGGATCACAGAGCAAAGACAGAACTGAGGCCTGGGCTTGTGCCTAATGCTGACAGCCTAGGTTCTGCTAGTGGAGACCATTGATAAAACCGATCCTGTTCTGTGTCTCTCCGTTTTCTGACACTAGTCTAGCTATTCATCTTTAATATTCGTCCAATGTCACACTTTCTGTATTTCTGATGGTCTCCAGACGATTTGTCGCTGTGGGCGAGGGCTTTGTTAACAAGCATATAATGCCGTTTCTTTATTTTGTTATTAAGAATTTTGAATTAGTTTTTTATTTACTTAAAATAGCTCAAAAATGTCTTTAAAAAAATGCAAATTACTGTCGTTTGTTTTATCTCACATAGAATGAAGTTATTAAGAATGATCTTAATTATTAAAATGGATATTTTAAATTTTATTTTCTAGGTGTATTTCTACCAGTCTCCCTGATAAAACTTTAAAACGTACGTTTTATCTGCCACAAAGAGCTCCGTAAAAACATGGTTACTGTGCTTGAATTTTTTTCAATTGCGCCTTTTCAAAATACGGAACACAGCCCTGAGCAAATAATTCTCTTAAACTAGTGACTCTGCTGGTCAAAACTTCGATTTTCAAATGAAAAATCAAAACTGCCATTGAAATATAGATGAAAGCAAGGAAAAATATGATCTCTAATTTTGTTTCACAAAGCTATGAGAAAATATCTTTCCATACATCTTTCCAAACATTATAGTTTTGACTATCTCTACCTTCTAACGAAGAATTAATCTTTGGTTTTATTACGCGACTAATGTTCTCTTTTTACCTATAAAGTCACTTACTGACATAAAGAGTCACTTAGCTTTTTCCCACCACGCAGCACAAAATGTCAATTTCAATTCGAAACAACACAAATCAAATCTTTTACCTTTAACACATTTTAACGACTCCCCCAAATCTTGCGCACACAAGAAATAGGCCTTTCACCATGCGATATAAAAAGGTTAAACTATTTTTTAGTCCATAGTGGTTAGATAGAATATCAAAACAAAACAAAGTGCTGTACTTTTTCCTATATCTCTGGACAAAATCACACCATTTTGCATATAAACATATTTCGTTGAGGCCTTTAGACCATGACTGAAGTATGCATTCTCGAGTGAATGCCCCTCATTTCAATATCAACAGACTTAACCGATAATTGAAAGTAATGAACAAAGCCCAAACATTTCAATATCAACAGACTTAACCGATCATTGAAAGTAATGAACAAAGCCCAAACATTTAAAAACAGTAAACTTTGACGTAAAACGAGCAAGCGAAGAATTAAACGTCTCAAAGATTAGCTATATGGCCAGTGCAGACATTTTGTTCACCTAATTTTTAGAATTTCCAATGTTTTAGTTTCTAAAATACGTGTACTATAAATTCTAACAAGTAAGAAAAATCAAAACCTCTTTCATAGGCAAAGAGAGAAAACGAAAAGAGAAACAAAAGGAAAAAAATACAATAGAATTGCTTAGAGCAGGAAACGAGGAACAGCAGAAAATACAATTATTTCCAGTTTTATTTTTCCACACACACACACACACATTTTGAAGTTTAAAAATGTTGAGAGTTGAAATTTATCTTCAAGCTCCCGATGTTAAAAATTTTTTATAACGTAAGGTGATGCGGCATTCCTAGTAAAATACGAAATGGCTCAAATTACGTTTACTCTCATTAAAACGCTGACGACTTTATCTTTCCTTTTTTCTGTCGACCTGGCCTCCTGTCCTCTTAGTTAGTATGGCACATCAATTGGTTGTTTATTTTGTTGACCGTATAAGTATCTCTAGTAAGGGCTCAGGTTGGTTGTTTATTTTGTTGACCGTATATTTACCCTCACGCTGTATCTCTAGTAAGGGCTCAGGTTGGTTGTTTCAGGAAGTGAGAAAGCCTGTAGAAATACGAGACAAGTGTTTAGAGTGGTCTTGATAAACTACAGGTTCGTTTGTTCAGTTGCTTTATGCCAAACGCCAGCACTATGTAACGATACTTGTAGAGGGACGCAAGATTAACGTCCGACAAGTTTAGATGCCGCAGAGAGACAGTGTTGGGATACCATGACTCCTCTCTCAACCTATCACATTATGCCGACACCAACCGAACACTAGGGGACGATATCGTCAGAGCAGGGCTCGAACCATGAACTTTCTGCGTCGGAAGCCGATGTCCTACCCAAAAACTACGCCCTCCCCGCCAATCACTCTTTATTTTTGCGACATAAAAAACAACACAAAGAACAGCAGCAGCAACAACAGCAAAACCCCAATATTCTTTATAAAAAGAGTAGATTATAGAGTAGACATTGACAACCGTCTTATATATCATGCACTCTGAATGTTCTATACCAGTAACGTTCCTATCATGTAAATCTCGGTTAACCGACATGTGCTATAGAAGTTCCTTTCATGTTATTTCAAATCGTAGTTACTTAAGGTTAGACAAGAAAATAACGCTGTTAATAGATTAAATCAAAAGACTGCCAAAGTCTAGGGTATCCAACTCGCCTCTACTGGCTTAATCAAATTTAATAAAACTTGAGAATGTTCAGTAGTGGTATCACAGTTGTGATAGGCAGGGACGGAAATCCTGGAGTCGTAGCACCCTATCCGTTTGGCAATCTAGCGCCTAAAACTATTTTTATGCAATTAACAGCCCCAGGTTTTTCCTAGCCTTTGAATGGATAATTCTTTTTCCCTGCACGAGTTTGATCATTAAATGATTATAGTCCTCGTAAATCGATGGCTATTACATGTACCAAGGTTCAAGTGATCTAGGCCTCGTAAGTTGATGTCTTAACCTATGTGTACACCTATGTGTACTAAGGTTCAAGTGATCTAGCCCCCCATAAACTGATGGCTTAACTCGCTATTACACGTACCAAGGTTCAAGACATATAGCCCCTGTAAACTGATGGCTTAACTGGCTATTACACGTACCAAGGTTCAAGTGATCTAGCCCCTGTAAACTGATGGCTTAACTGGCTATTACAACTGATGGCTTAACCTATGTGTACACCTATGTGTACCAAGGTTCACATGATAAAACCCCCTGTAAATTGATGGCTAAACTGGCTTTTTATTACATGTACCAAGGTTCAAGTGATCTAGCCCCCATAAACTGATGGCTTAACTGGCTTTTTGTTATATGTACCAAGGTACAAATGATCTAGGCCCCATTAACCGATGGCTTAACTCGCTACTACACGTACCAAGGTTCAAGTGATCTAGGCCCCGTAAACTGATGGCTTAACTTACTGTAGCAAAGTACAAGAGATCTAGCCCCCTGTAAACCGGTGCCTTAACTCGCTATTACACGTACCAAGGTACAAGACATCTAGCCCCTGTAAACTGATGGCTCAACTTACGTGTACTAAGGTTCAAGTGATCTAGGCCCCGTAAACTGACGTCTTAACCTATGTGTACTAAGGTTCAAGTGATCTAGGCCCGTAAACTGATGGCTTAATCTATGTGTACCAAGGTTCACATGATATAACCCCCTGTAAATTGATGGCTAAACTGGCTTTTTATTACACGTACCAAGGTTCACATGATATAACCCCCTGTAAATTGATGGCAAATGATCTAGGCCCTGTAAACTGATGGCTTAACTGTCTTTCTGTTACATGTACCAAGGTACAAATGATCTAGGCCCTGTAAACTGATGGCTTAGCTCGCTACTACACGTACCAAGGTTCCAGTGATCTAGTCCTCGTAAACTGTTTTCAAACATACGCCCTAGTACGGACCTTCAGGCAATCTAGTTCTCGTAAACTATAAAACGCACGGCACAGTACTGAGCTTACAAAGTGATCTAGTACTCATAAATCATAATCTGTTTGTCACACTTACTACCTAAAAATTATCTTCTAATAATGTATACAAAATAAACGTCTTCAGGCCTTCTAACACAGGTCATCTGTTTGCCAATCTTACTTTCTAGTAGATGTTCCAAGCTTCAAGGAATCTAGTCCCCATTAACTGTTTGCCAAATTTACTTACAAGTAATAAGTACGAATAGTTATAGTTATCCTATTCTGTTCATCAAACGTATGCAATGGTACAACATTCAGAGAGAGCGAGAGCGAGGGAGAAAACAAATAGAGAGTCAGAGAGAGAGAGAGAGATAGTCACTGAGAGAGTCACACACACAGAGAGAGATACAGACAGATAGAGAAAGAAAGGGAGAGAGAGATACAGACAGATAGAGAAAGAAAGGGAGAGAGAGACAGAGAGAGAGAGAGAGAGGGAGAGAG
>RQTK01001306.1:55510-69306 GCA_003991915.1 Elysia chlorotica
CTAGTCCCCGTTAACTGTTTGCCAAATTTACTTTCTAGTAGATGTTCCAAGCTTCAAGGAATCTAGTCCCTTTTAATTGTTTGCCAAATTTACTTACAAGTAATAAGTACGAATAGTTATAGTTATCCTATTCTGTTCATCAAACTTATGCAATGGTACAAAATTCAGAGAGAGAGAGAGAGAGAGAGAGAGAGAGAGAGAGAGAGAGAGAGAGAGAGAGGGGGGTTAGAATGTTAAATAGATAGTTTGATAGATAGAACGATAGAAGAGAGAGCGAGAGCGAGGGAGAAAACAAATAGAGAGTCAGAGAGAGATAGTCACTGAGAGAGTCAGAGAGAGAGAAAGAGAGAGAGAGAGTCACAGAGAGAGAGAGAGAGTCACAGAGAGAGAGATAGTCACTGAGAGAGAGAGAGAGAAAGCAGTAGGCTCACTAGCAGACTCCCAGATCCCAGCATTTCATTTACAACCCCATACGGATGCACTAAAATGTTGGAATACTGGGCGGCACTCGATGGCTCTGCAACAAACTATGATTCCCCAGGTCACAAGAACAAAGTCCCGGTGGCTTACGTCTGAACTATAAGCTTCTTATACGCATATTTCTGTAAGCTCCCGCGACGTTGCACTACGACTTAAAGCCCTCGTTATTCGTCACACTTACGTTCCTTTACTAAGGCGGTTGCTCTTCTTCTTTTTTTCAGGCGACATCACCGCATAGAGTACGTAGGCCACGACAAGTGTGGCGACGACACAGATAGTGGTGGCCATCAACAAGATGTTAGTCTCGTCTACTGTTGGAGTGCGAGTGTAACAGTTGGCGTTTGGGAGTTGAGAGATGGGAGTGAAAAAGGCAATTAATTGTTGTCGCAAAGAGAGAGAGAGAGGGAGAGAGAGAGATCTTTCCTTTTTTCTAGTCGTACCTGGCCTCCTGTCCTCTTTAGTTAGTCATGGGCACATCAATTGGTTTTATTTTGTTGACCGTATATTTACCCTCACGCTGTATCTCTAGTAAGGGCTCAGGTTGGTTGTTTCAGGAAGTGAGAAAGCCTGTAGAAATACGAGACAAGTGTTTAGAGTGGTCTTGATAAACTACAGGTTCGTTTGTTCAGTTGCTTTATGCCAAACGCCAGCACTATGTAACGATACTTGTAGAGGGACGCAAGATTAACGTCCGACAAGTTTAGATGCCGCAGAGAGACAGTGTTGGGATACCATGACTCCTCTCTCAACCTATCACATTATGCCGACACCAACCGAACACTAGGGGACGATATCGTCAGAGCAGGGCTCGAACCATGAACTTTCTGCGTCGGAAGCCGATGTCCTACCCAAAAGCTACGCCACAGGAGTCCAGGTGTCCCCGCCTTGTCTGATGTGAAGTTGTCAGATGCCTGTCTTAGTGTCACAATATAGCCTATAATACTAGTGTAAAGTGCTTACCCTGGCCGATGAGCAACCAACTCAACTTTCATATAATTTATTCGTACCGAGGCTACCCAAAATAATAGGCAAGGTCACCGGATTAATTAAAGTGAACATATGTTTGTATAATAAGGGCAATAGTAATCTATTTGTTTTCAATAAGTATCATAGTTAGGGCAGAATGATACTCAGGGAGTATTTTTTTGTTCGGCATCCAAGCCTAGGGTTTCTTCAGAGAGTCACGGAACATTATTTGTGACAGAATTAATTCCTTTGTCGCTGAACATACCGATGGCTGTGCATAAAGTCACTTATTTTCTCTAGTGTTTGACCGCCAATAACGGAAAAAAAAACAACAACACTGATTCTGCGCAAACACATGCACGCATTCATACACACTAGCAAGTTACTGGACACTCGTCAGTTTCATACAGGCCCATCATGAAAAAAACAAGAACATTTTTTTTCAAATACTTCATAAAATGAAATATTAATTTTGATCGATGGACCGCTTGCATTTGTATTGCTTATTTAAAAAATCAAATGAGCATCGACGATGCTTCCTCGCCGAGAAAATGGTCAGTGAGAATTTGACCAGTCCAGACATAAAGGGTTTACTCCTTCAGCGACGAGGCGAAGGCGAGTAGGAATAAAAATTTCATTCCGATAAAATTGTCTGTAACCTAGAGTGCTTATCGGCGCAGAGATTAACCTGTTTAGCTGTGTGTTTGTGAAAACCATACATAGACTGACCCCTAGAACTTGCGGTGCCAAGGTTTTTGATGAAATAAAGCTGACGCCTCTATTAACGCAGACTTATAATGTAGCATTCCTAACTGTACCTCATAATTATGTTAATGATAAAACCACATAGACTGACCCCTAGAACTTACGGTGCCAAGGTTTTTGATGAAATAAAGCTGACGCCTCTATTAACGCAGACTTATAATGTAGCATTCCTAACTGTACCTCATAATTATGTCAATGATAAAACCACATAGACTGACCCCTAGAACTTGCGGTGCCAAGGTTTTTGATGAAATAAAGCTGACGCTTCTATTAACGCAGACTTATAATGTAGCATTCCTAACTGTACCTCATAATTATGTTAATGATAAAACCACATAAACTGATCCCTAAAGCTTATGGTGCCGAGGTTTTTGGTGAAATAAAGCTGACGCCTCTATTAACGCAGACTTCTAATGTATTTGAAGACTATCTTAACTGTACCAATTATGTTAATGATATAGCACACTTTGGTTCTAAATGCAATTACTTGGTGACCCTGCCCGTTATTTTTGGAAGGTTCTTACAAGGCTCCTCGTCAATGTGTTTGCTTTTGAAAATGATATTTTCTTCTATGTATTCGTCCGCCCATTTTGGCAGCTCTGATTGGGGTATGCAGTTCTTGGCCGGCGATTCCTTCAGCCTGCACAGGTATCTCGTGGTGAACACATACTTTTCTGAAACTGGGAGATACCAAAGTCGTCGCGTCAATCGGGAATGTTAATTGGGTATTTTCAAACACACACACCCACACACATACACACAGGCCAAAGAATTCTCTGCAATTCATTCATTTGTTCTTTCATCAAGTGCCAGGTCTTTAACAGACATAGGTGATTATGGCACGCCACTCATCTCTTTGTCAAGACAAATTTTTTCAAAGTCTAAATCGCTCCTGTCCTAATTGGTTTTCTACCTGTTTAGACTCTCTAAATATGATATTCTTTGATATTACTCACAGAACGGGCATTAAAAGCTATACACGGATAACGATTCTGGTTTGACGGCATATCTGTAGCATAATGTAGAATTTCAATTTTAAGGATATGGATTTGTTTAGTTAATTGAGAAACATTTGAATTAAAATGTAATTATTCTCTCAAGGTTGATATTGTGCGTTCGCCCAAAAATAATTAAACATTAACGAAGTTATAGGATAAAACTGCTTTTTCGATTTATTCTAAAGAGAAATATAGATATAAATATTCAATTATTTGTCACTTAATTATATTTGTTGTTAGCGGTAAAAGGGATGCAAGTCTTCTTTTGTGTTAGTTTTCTTTTGCTCCCTTGCCGAACAATAAATATCAATATGCAAATCAAAGACACGTGGCATTTTAATAGACAAGGCAGAGAAGAATGTTGAAAACACAAAGTGACAACGAGACACATATAAACAAAATTGAAAACGTTTTCTATAATGCATTCTCCAGCCTTTCAAAGAAAATGAGACCGAACCAAGTAATCCTACCTTTAGTTATGTTCACAACATCAGACGCTGAAAAAAAGATTTGTTGCCTTGAAAGATTACGCTTGATGAGTGAAGTGTGTGTGTTTTTTTTTTTGGGGGGGGGGGAGAGAGAGAGAGAGAGAGAGAGAGAGAGAGAGAGAGAGAGAGAGAGAGAGAACCAGAGTGTTCAGTGTAAATTGTTTCGCCATTTCTCTGCTTCGGGTGGGGGCGGGGTGATGATCAGATTTGGAAGCAAAGAAAAGATTTTTTTTAAACCATTTAAAAAAGAGAAGGAAGGCAAACGAGGGAGCTAGATACAGATGAAAAAGAATGTCAATTCTCACACAATAAGTTATATAGCGAAAAAGTAAGTCAGTTACAATTCATAATAATGTTCCCTTTCTTCAGAGAAAATGTACAATGTCCACTTCAAAGTATTGGATTAGGTGTTTTCTTTTTCAGAAGTGGTATAGGTTTAAAAAATCAAAATGTTAAACTAGAAGCACAATTTTTTTTTTCCTTTTTTTTCCAAATTGTATTATGAACGAAACAATGGGATTCTCTCGAATTATACAATAAGCGTGTGTGTTTTCTTTTTGTGTTAGCTTTTCTTTTCTTACTTAATTGACAGATTCTCAACAAGAATAGATATAAAAAAAAAATTATTTGATGATGAGTTGAGCTGAGTTGAGTTGGTTTAACGTCCAACATCAGCACTATATACACTATATTGTGACAGGCCCCAAGACTGACTTGTGATATTTTATGTGCTGCCACACACGAGACAGGGCGGGGATGCCATGACTTCTGTCACAGTCGGTCACATTAAACTGACACCGACCCAACCAGTAGGCAACGAAATCGCCAGGGCTCGAACCCGGGCACGTTTGCATCGGAAGCCTATGTTTTTCCCCAGGGCCACTGCCCCCCCCCCCCCCCCCCCCTATTTGATGATCAAAGAACGTTTCAAAGAACTCCTTTAAACCCAAACTAGCGGCCTAATGTAATACTTGGAACTACACTGTATACAATCAACGGCTTGAACAAAATATATAATGGAACACTGGATTGCCTCTGGGTTTATCCCCCATCCTTGGCATTGTTAGTACACGGAGACAGGATTTTACGACACCTTACTCCACTTCGTTGGAAGAAATGTTGTTGTTGGTGTTGTTGTTGCTAAGCATCCAACGTCAGCATTATTTAGGCCATATTGTTGACGGGTCTCATGACTTACGTTTGACAAGTTTACGTGTTGCCACACAGAGGTACCATGACTCTCCCTCTCTCTCTCTCTCTCTCTCTCTCTCTCTCTCTCTCTCTCTCTCTCTCTCAGCTGGTCACATCATACTGACACTGACCAAACCAATAGAGAAAGAGAGGGGGGGGGGGGGTTGCAAGAGCGAGGCTAGAACCACGGACCTCTTCCACTGCAAGGCTACCACGCTCTGTTGTAAGACTTGAGTGCTATTCAACAAGCGAACACGTAGTTACCAGATTTTTTTCCAGTTTGCCCACTTAAAAGACTATAAGTCACCTCTGTAAACTTTACTATTTGAAAAGCCAAATAAAACATGATGAGGAGAATGATTGTATCTTCCACAATTAATTTCACGTGACTATACAGCTATCATATTTCTTACATCAAGGTTGGGTCCTTAATGTTACGTCTCCCAAATTTATTAGCTACCACACAGAGACAGATCAAGCGCACGGTCAGAGTTTCTGTCTCAGTCTCTGTCTTTGCGACAGGCAGTACTGACATTGGTATGTTTCTTTATGTACCCTATATCAATGAATTATAAAACCTTCCCTTTCTAACTGCCTAAGTTACTTTAAGCCAGAATTGAGAAACTGTTTTTGAAACTTACTTGAAACTTTATAGAGAGAGATCGTCTGATTGCCGTCCTGATAATTTGAATTCAGGATCCCGCCTGGGAAAATCTGAAACCGTCAAAATAGACAACAAAACAATTTCCAAATACTTTACGTACAACAGTTTGTATCATTTGGCATTTTGTGATTGATCATTTGAAAAGGATGTTAATTAAATGTGGTTTTACATAAATAGTAAAAACAAATGATTTGAATGTTCAAAAGTTAATACAGCTCTCCCGCTTTTAGTCCACTGAAATCAATATCGAGAAAAAATTTAAAGAAGTAACAAAACGAAGAAACCACATTTTCCCTCCTTCCAATCGAATCGTTCAGTCCTTAAATAGAGCGAGAGTAAACAAACAACTGTGTCTTATAAACTAAAATGCAATTCTCATAAATACATGTAGTATTTTTTTTTCATAATTTGTATATTCTCTTTTCAGTAATAAATGTTTACCAATTGGTCAGACATTTGTGTCCTTCATTTTTCAGTAAAATTACCACCCACTCCCCGTAACTATCATTTTTGTTAATTTGTAGACTTATGTAATGGACATCCTAATCTGTTTACCAGCAGTTCTGTTTATTCATTTTTTAAATATGTATCTTAACTAATTCCTCCATCAATGATATTTTCCTTCAACAGCAAATGTGTGCATATACTATATATACTATTCATTTTGCGGTAAATACTATATTTCTTTTCGGGAACTCCTTTAAAAATTCAATTAATTCTCCGTTAGCTATTGTTTTTTTTATATCCTTATCCCAAAAAAAATATTTCGATAAATATTGCTATTTATATTATTTATTTGCAGTTAACACTTACGTACATCTGAAAAAAAATGTTCGTTATTTACTCATCACAAACCATCAAAAATATATCTACGGGTGGAATCCCTCGACTATCTATTGTTCCACAAGTCAAAATAATCCTCTTTGTTTTATCGTCGACCCAGTTAGTTAACGTTAGCCTTTCGGTCTTCAGGGTCGGAGCCTCTGGCAAAAAAACAAAAACAAAAACAAAAAATAATTGGCTTTGTTAACTCCAGGTCTACACCCCAAATACAAAAAAATTTAACGCCGTTATTGTTAATCATTATTTTTTGTAATAAATATAATAAGTCAGTTTTTGATATTACTCCTCCTCTTCCTCCTCCTCCTCCTCCTCCTACTACTACTACTACTACTACTACTACTACTATACCTCCTACTACTACTACTACTACTACTACTACTACTACTACTACTACTACTACTACTACTACTACTACTACTACTACTACTACTACTACTACTACTACTACTACTACTACTACTACTACTACTACTACTACTACTACTACTACGATAATAAATAGAAGAATACGCACAACTTAGCAACTGAGGGACACAATAAATCAAACACAACTAGAAATTATAGAGAAAATACATGAAAACGTTTCGCCTTTATTAATGGCTTTGTCAATACTAAAAACAACAGCGGAGAAACAGTCTATTTAAATTAGCGTATGGCTACAGGGTACATGAAGTAACAAGGGTGAAAGGGGGGGGAAAGAGGGAGGCGGGAAGGGGGAGGGGAGAGTTTTAGTGGTCGGATTCGTGATGTAATACTATAGCGTCCTGCGCGGCGGTCCGCAGAGCGAATTGTGGGATGTGTGAAGATGGTGCATGGGGGAGAGGAATACGGGGATGTGAAATCAGGGGGGGGGGGGGGGGGGGGGAAGGTGAAAGAGATGTGTGGGATACTATTGAAATTAAGATAATAACATTCTATAGTTCTAGATCAGGAGTAGCAAGGTTTCATAGCATAATGTTAACAATAAGCTCTTACTCCATCTTTCTTCTCCCTCTCCCTCTCTCTCTCTCTCTCTCTCTCTCTCTCTCTCTCTCTCTCTCTCTCTCTCTACTCTTAACATACTCTTTCTCCATCTTTCTTTCTCCCCCTCTCTCTCTCTCTCTCTCTCTCTCTCTCTCTCGCTATCTCACTTCATTGCTTTTTGTTTCTGCCTCACAGTATCAGATACAATGTTTAGGTCAAGTCCCATAACACAGGAGACGTGTCGATGTTAACTTGACATAATCACAGGTGTCTTAAAAGGTAAAGGATGCTAACAGTGGCATATAATAAATCAATATGAATAATATACATGTATGCATATAGATTGTAGATAACAGCTCTCGCTCTGTCTTGTAGATACACTCTCTCTCCCTCGGTCTCTCTTTCTCTCTGACACCTACTCTCTTACTCAATCTCCCCTCTCCACTTTCTGACTGTGTAATATTTATAAAAATTCTAAATTGTAATGGCAAACACGGTGCTAAAGAAAAGGAAACAGTTGTTTGATTGGTTACAGACAATGATAATCAAAGCGGGTGGAATAGTGGGAGCATTACGAGACAAATTATGCGTTACTATGATTATATGGTTACAATTATTAAGACGGTTCTTTCTTTCTGTAAAACTTTTTAAAAACGCAATCTGAATATTACTTAACCGCCTTACATTCAAGAAAAAAAAAGAGCCAGCACGCGTCACATTAGCTCCACGTACCACTAACATTGCCAGCTCTTTTTGTAAGACGTCTGGCTAAAATCTATTTTCTCTGATAACACTGCAGTATAGGTTTATTTGCGTTATGGGCCCAAGTCTGTTGACCTCTATGAGAATAAGGGAAGATTTGGAAGTTTTGAACTTGGGATCACCTATTGAGGTCTAAAAAGTCAAATATTATTTTGGAATTAATAATATCGATGGAATAAAGGCTTCTTGGTAAATTATAATAATTGCTTCATACTTACCAGCAATTATGAGGTTTATATCAGACGTTTCAGTTTCTTTAGATTGCCTTTCTTTTACTGCTCTATACATTCCTGTATGGGCATATGTTGGATACTGCAACTGATAAAAAAGGTGCAAATTTGTTCAAAAATGTTTAATAAAGAGCTACAAAAATATTCAACAGGCTGATACAAAATAATTAATGTACCTTTTGTAGTCATCCTATAAAAAAAAGAAAAAACAAAATTTTTTTTTATCAATGCCAGGCAATATCTCGACCTAGTGACTTAATACTTTCCTTGGAACTTGGGAGATTCAAATTTTCGAAAGTAAAACACTGTGAGATCAATACTAAAATGTATTCAAAAAGTATTCGGGTGGGTAGTCTTTGATCCGGATAAAATTTACTTTCAAGAAGTACCACATTATAATTGGTGTTCGATTTTTTAGAATGTCGACAAAAAAATTATTTAGAACGGGAAGACACAGGTCTAGATCTAGCTTGAGACCGACGGATTATTAAACTAGATGAAGACAAAATAAGCTAGACGGGGACTGATCATACAATTGCTTTGCCAAGACAAAGACCAGTGTGCTCTACTATTTTGCCGACGGCTTCTACAAAAATCAAAGCTTTTGTCAGAGGGCTTGACATACCGACTTGCAGTGACTGAGAAGTTTTTCACGAGAAAGAATTCCGCGTGCGACATTCGTTTACATTTTATCCCGCATGGGATTCTAAGTCTAAAAAAAGCGGAAAACTCATTTGTTAAGTATATCCTTATTGGCTTGAAAGACATTTTATCACTTTAACACCCTCTGAACAATGGAATATACTTCAGTGGGTTTAAGCACGACGTTTCTAAACGCCACTAGGAAATGAGTGCTGTCTTTACAGCTGTCATAAAGGCATACATAATAGGTGAAATTAAGGTGGCTCCTTGTTATTCTATAGAAATTTAATTGTTTTATGAAGACAAGGACCTATCTGAAAATTCGCAGTACCCGGTAAATTAAAAAAAAAACAACAACACTAAACGTAAGAACACATAAAACACTCATAACAGTTTTGTGAAAAGTACTTATCTATTTTTCAGGACATGCTTGGTAAATAACCCCCCCCCACACACACACACACACACACACACACACACATAAAAACACACATAACAAATTCCCTAAAAAACCTAAAGAAAAAATTTTTTATGAAACAACCACCATAAAAAAGCTTACCTCCAATTCCCAGTTCTACGAGAAATGAAATATAATCATTGACGGAAAACCACTATATAACGCTTACCTCCAAACCCTGGCTCTGGTAAAGAATGTAAAATATTCATTATAGGATATATTTTCACATTATAAGTATTATCTCGTAAGCCCAGCTCTGGCTAAGACTGAAAAATAATCATTATAGGATATCCACCACTATAATTATAAAGCTTACCTCTAAACCATTTTCCCCGAAAAGATTCCATCCTTGGGTCCACACGCTAGGAGTTTTGTTCTTCATCTTTTCCATTATCACTGCAAAGCTTCCTGATTCATCTTTGCGATAGTACCAGGTAAACTTGAGGTAGTCAGAAGTGTTGTCCTCGTTTGAGAACGGGTCCATTAGTACTACCGACTCGTTGGAGTTGAGACAATGGGTTAGAACACTCAGCGCGCTATATGTGGATTCTGAAACAAATATGGAAAGACTTCAAATTAATGCTTTTGGGTTTGGGTTAGAGTTAGGTAAAATTAGCTACGATTCCTGCTTTACAGTTTACACTCAAACGAAATGCAAATATGCCAAAATTTGTGTTCATCTTATGTGAGCCTGCTTAAAAACGTTTCACTATGAAAATGAAACAACTAAACCTAAATGCAATCTGCCCGCACTGTATGGGTCCTATTGTGAACGGGCCTCAACAATAACGCCATAGAATCTCAAGCGCTGGCACACATCAAAAGAGAGGGGATACCATAACTCCTGGCTCAGTCTGCCACAGTCTACTTTGATCGATTAAACTAGTAGAGGGCGAAATCAGATTAAGACGTGTTTGATCTATCGCAGGTTTCGAACCAGGGAACTCTGATTCCCCGAGCAACGCTCTACCACTGGCGTTAGTTTGCCTCCCGCTATTGCACAATATTATAATTATTCAGCTTTGAGAACACTAAAAAGTATGTGAAATACCTTCAAATTCAAAGCAAAGAAAGACGCAGATAACCAGCACTAAAATACCGACGGACTTCATTTCACGTTGTTGGGGTATTTCTATGAAGCCCCTGAAATATTGAAACGAGACTTTAACAGTTTGTCAAAATGTAATGATTATAAAATTAACAATAACAAGAGGAAAACAACAGCAGCAACAACACTAATGTCTGCGTATATTTTGTAATGTGCAAGTTGAATTTCCTTCAATTAAAATATAAACAATTATTGTACATCTTTAAAAAAATATAAAAATGAGTTTTTGAACGGTTTTATTTTTAAACTTTTTTTTCGAAGAATTTAAGAGCATAATTTTACAGTCTGCTAGAGCTAAATGCTATTTTCTCCGTTACCACTTTAGCTACGCTGTTGTTTCTCCGTTGTTTTGAATTTGATAGCCTCGCTATTAAAATTCTCTGGTTAGATCTATAGTTCTATTTCGAAGCTTATTCTTATAATCCTATGTATTTATTTTGTAGTTGACTTGAAATATTGTTATTCATCGAACTGTCATTTAAATCTGCATAAACATCAATCTTCAAGGTAAAATGAATATTATTTCATTACATAACCTCTTTTTCACATTTATGTGCTCAATAATACGTGTAAAAATTATTTATTCAAGCATTACTAAAACATAAATATGATCAAAATTTTAGTTCACTGGTACATGGTTACGAACATTTCTTATAAACAAATAAAAAATCTGGTCACTGTTTGGCAAATCTTGAGACCCAGAACACCGATTTTCATATTTTGAATCCTAAATATCTCTCAGCTTATGAGGGCCTTCGGCCCCCTAAACTCCCACATATTTTGCACTTGTGGAGAGCTCACCACACGCTCACCACACGCTCACCACAGGCTCACCACACGCTCACCACACGCTCACCACACGCTCACCACACGCTCACCACACGCTCACACACGCTCACACACGCTCACACGCTCTCACACACGCTCACACGCTCTCACCACACGCTCACCACACGCTCACCACACGCTCACCACACGCTCAGCTCATGAGGGCCTTCGGCCCCCTAAACTCCCACATATTTTGCACTTGTGGAGAGCTCACCACACGCTCACCACACGCCAGTGCCACAGACACTCAATATCCTCTTGTCACATCCCAATCATGAGGGTTGCGAAAAGACAGAGGGTTCTACTCTAGGTATACAGTCAATATAGTGATTAGCATGTCGTGTTATTCCATTACTCTTTGTTGGTCCTTAAGTCGCAAAATGTATAAAAAGTCTCCCTTGGGAAGATGTTAAATAGGTGCTCCCAAAAGGTAGGAAACGAACATATTCCTTAGTAAAGGTATAGAATTATATCAACTGCTCACTCCTTGTATAGTAGTCCAGAAACACAACGAATAAGCAAGTGTTTACAAATTAAATCACGAATGATAAATTTATAATTATTAACTCACCAAGCTTTCAAAATGGGTCGTGTTTACATTCAAGTTGTACATGAAATGCTTTTTACAATGTAGGTCTATTTAGTTTTGTTTTTGATTGTCTCAGTGTAATAAATTTTATCTTTGAAGAAAATCTGATTTTAAATGAAAGAACAAAGTAACTCAAATTGTGTGTGGCAAACAGTGTTTATCTTATTGAAATAACAACATAAAAAACAATAGGAAGTGGGCCGATTTGTCTAAATTAGGTCCGATGAAGCATCAAAGACTAGGGAAACGAAGAATCTATCTCATTCTTTTTTCTACAAATAAATATAATCATTTTGAATTATTATTTTTGTAAACTGAAGTGGTTAGGGCCTACTAGATCTAGATGTAGATCTACTTGATAATCCAAGGTTTAAATGTGTTTTAACAGCAACCAAATTTTAAGATTTTACTCATACACTGAAAAAAAAACGATTGGCATAGATTTAGCTCCTTGGACTAGACTAGGTTTAGATCTAGGGTCGTAAGTACAATGTCGCGGTAGCCTAAGACTCGTCGTAAGACTTTTTATTCTTACATTGTTACGACGTTGTACTTACAGCCTCTAGATTTTAGGTAGATCTAGATCTAGATCTATAAAATATGATTTTTTTTTAAATCGAGACTTACTTTATGACATGATCTAATCTAGTTTTAGTATGTAGATACTAGTTTTTCTTGTTTTTTTTAATGGTATTATTAAAGGTCTACATTTCAACGCTTTTGTTTCAAAAAAATAAAACCAAATAAATATCTAGATCTACATCTGATCTGGCTTTTGGTTGAGATGCTTAATTTCTAACAAGAATTACATCTCTTTGTTCATAACTTCAAGAGTTATTCTTCTTGTAAAGATTTCCAATACAATAAATTATTCAATAATGGTAGGTGCGTACAAAAAAAAATAAACAAAAGCAAAAAAAAACAAAAAAAAACTAAACAAACCAAAGCAGAAACAACAACAAACAAACAGAGAAACACTAGCGAGATTGGATCTAAAAGCGCTCGTATTTATCAATTATATTCGTTTCCCATCTATTTTTTCAGTGATTAAAATTAACATCAAATCTTGGTAGTAGCCCTCTTCTTATCAACATTGCACGTCCTAATTCTTTTTCTTAGGTAAAACGTAGTGGAGGTTTTTCACCTTTCAGTAGGAATGGTGTGGATAAGTTTTAAAACACTCACCTGTTTTCCATTCTGTCCAAGACAATATTTGATTACTTTAGGTACTATTTGGTACCTTCAGATATTCCATGTGGGTAATAAAGGCAGATAGTAGTTAACTTTCTTTGCAACCCGAAGAATAGTTGTTGTTGATCTTGTTTCTTAGGAATCCTTCTTCTTATTAGTTCATTACCGTAGTATAATCAGTCCTATTAGTTCATTAGTATAATCGTTCTTATTAGTTTATTAGTATAATCATTCTTATGAGTTTTTAGTATAATCATGCTCATTAGTTTATTGGTATAATCGTTCTTAATAGTTTGTTCGTATTATCATTCTTATTAATTTATCAATATTATTATTGTTATTAGTTTATGAGTATTATCATATTGTTTTTATTATTATAATTTTATCAGTATTCTCATTGTTATTAGTGTACCAGTATTATCATTCTTATTTTTTTAAATTTTATTTTATTAAAGATTTTATTAGTATTATCATTTTATTAGTGTACACTATTATCATGGTTACCATTATTATTTTATGATTCTTAATATTATTATTATTATCATCGTTATTAGTATTATTATTATTATTATTATTATTATTATTATTATTATTATTATTATTATTATTATTATTATTATTATTATTATTA
>RQTK01001306.1:71133-88633 GCA_003991915.1 Elysia chlorotica
GTAGTAGTAGTAGTAGTAGTAGTAGTAGTAGTAGTAGTAGTAGTAGTAGTAGTAGTAGTAGTAGTAGTAGTAGTAGTAGTAGTGGTAGTGGTAGTGGTAGTGGTAGTGGTAGTGGTAGTGGTAGTGGTAGTGTGGTAGTGGTAGTGTAAGTGGTAGTGGTAGTGGTAGTGGTGTAGTGGTGTAGTGGTAGTAGTAAATATGCATTTTGTTTAGAATGTATTCTGCATAGCACTTTTTTATCGTATTGGGCTGGAGTTTTTTTTGTTTTGTTTGTTACACATGCTGATTTCATATGAGCATGCATGTGATAACCGTGTATGATTGTTTTCAAAACCTTGGAAAAATATTTTAATACGATTGCCTAATAACTTGGAAAGGAACAAAAAACTCACAAACAAAAAGAAGAAAAATATTAAATAATCATTATAATATTTTATATTTTTCTTCGATTGGAACTAAAACATTTCTGTCCCAGCTCGTGTTCATTGCTTTTGTGTTTGTCTTATATTAACCTTCCTACCCACCACTCTCCGTATCTGTTCATAATTGTATCTGCAAAGAGCCTCTAAATGTGTCCACTGATACGTATTTTTGATCTAAAAAACGAAGGGTGGGTTATAAACAGTAATTGCCGTGCCCCATTGAGAGGCGCAATATCCTTTCGGTGTCCAAGGGAACACAGATAAACTGGTTTCATTTCTGAGCATTCCCTCGGTGGCCAACGATTCCTCCGCTTTCTCTCTCAGTCTCAGTCTCTGGGTTCTATACATCTGTTTTGTGCTCGCCTGTTTTGTCAATTCTCCTGTTCTCTCTCTATCGTCATTTTCTTTCTCTCTCTCTCTCTCTCTCTCTCTCTCTCTCTCTATCGTCATTTTCTCTCTCTCTCTCTCTCTCTCTCCCTCTCTCTCTCTCTTTCTTTCTCCCCATCTCTCTCTCTCTCTCTCTCTCTCTCTCTCTCTCTCTCTCTCTCTCTCTCTCTCTCTCTCTCTCTCTCTCTCTCTCTCTTTCTCTTTCCTTCTCTTTCTCTGTGTATCCCTCTCTGTCTCTTTTGTTCCTTTCGTGCGAAACAGGTCGGATAGAGAATGAGGCCAGAACGCTGCTTTTATGGCACTCACACTGTCGCTTAAATCCAACGTCAAGTGATGTTTATTGTACGTAAATATTGTGCTAAAGTTCTGTTTTTGTTTGCCAGTTTGTATGTTGTTTTTTGTTTCTGCTATTGTTTTCTGCTTGCGTGTTTGATTGGTGTTTGCTCGTTGTTTCTTTAATCTTTTGTTTGATTTTTGCTTTGTTTTTTTTGTTTTTTTTTGGTAATCCAATCATACTTCGGCGTCTCTTTATTTTAGACACCGCAGTCGTGTATCAATGCTTTAATTGACCAATATTTCGGGCTTCAGAGAAAAAAAAATTTAAACAATTAACACAATATAGTATACCCTTCGAGTTATCATGGGGCAATATCATAAACAAAATTAATGCTATTGAAAATGTAGTCCAAAAAAAAAGAGAAAAAAAAAGAAAGGCACAAACACATTGCAGCTTTGCTTCAAACACAATAAATCTAAAACTTTCAAACAAACAGGTTTTCCTGTTTATTATTATTTTTATATCGACCTTAAGCTGTTAGACTTCCTTACTCTTAAAATGTTTACTCTAATACAAATTATAACAATAATAAAAAAAAATCTTGAGAAAATGACAACCGCATTTCTATTCATTTGTCACAGACCAAGAAGGTTGTCTTTTCATTTACACGCTCCAAGAAATACCCAATGATTTTCTGATTTAAGCACAGTCTATCAAACCTCATAACTTTCAGAGTTCCCTACAAACAAACGATTCCAATTACATGAATTGATTAACAAATGTCAAAAAAGAACCCAAAAAATGACTCGACAGCTTCACAAATAACAGTTGTTATCCTTAATGTTGTCCCTGGTCAAAACATCATTTCTGTTTTTTTTTTAAGTCTGTTTTGAATGTCTGTTTTAAATATTCTTTGTGCAAAAACAAGTCCAGTTTCATGAACAAGTACACAAAAATTAAGGAAAATAAAATACCCCCCCCCCCCAAAAAAAAACAAAAACAAAAAAATAAAAAATAAAAAAAAAACAGAAAAAAAATAAAACAAAATAAAACACATCGACTCGACATTTTTAAAATTCGTTTTAAAATTTGTTACAGGTATAAACGCTCTCCAAAACCCCTCGAACTTAATATAATTTCTACCGTAAATAAATGCCGTTTGAAGAAAATCTACTCAACTAATAAACAGCACAAATACAAAAGAAAAACCCACTAAAAACGCACAATTTCGCAACGGTGTGTTTAAGGCACGTTTAATTTTTGTTTGGTATTTTCATCCCATACATTTTCTTAGAACAAGATATAAGGAAGGCACCTTGCTTTACTTCACAAGCATGGATACAAAAAAGAAAAAAATTAGTGCCCAGCAAAAATTGCCGTTCTTAATTTAATTGTTTTCTTCTTTCTTTTTTGTTTGTTGGTATTTTAATGTTTCATATACATGTACACAAAAAGCAAATCTTTAGCCCTACTCTTAAAATTTGTTCTCTTTGTACGTGTGTATCATACCTTTTTATTCTTGTTTTGTATACAAATCCTTGTTTATTTATTTCTTTGTTCGTTTTTAACCACCCGAAGCTCCTCTCCTCTCTGTATTTATTTAAAACCAAAACCCAAATTTCTACTCATAACTCCCGCAAGTTTTTTCCTCTTTATGCCAAAAAATACCTTAAATTTGTTTACCCTAAACTCTTTATTTATTTACATAAAAAATACAAAAAAGACAGAAGAGAAATCTCCAGTCATAGCCGACTGAAAGCCACAGCAAGAAGCGCCAGTACAGCCCAGAGGCCTACGCGTATTTCCAGAGTTCTTTCTGCTCCATCTGTGACAGCACAAGGGGGCGGGGCCTCAGGGCATTGCTCCTCCCACCCGTAGTCCTCGCCGTTCTCCTTCTTCAGGAAGTCCAGGAGGGGCTGGAAGTAGTCCATCAGGGGCTGGGCGTCCATTTGGCCACGCCCCGTAAACTTCTCCAACGCCTCGGGCCACGGTTTGGAGGAGCCCATTCGGAGCATGGACCTGTCAGAGTGGAGGGTCAACAACAACAACAATAGCAAAAATTAAGATGTGTTGTAAAATGTTTGGTTGGTTGGTTGGTTGGTTGGTTTGTCTCGAACACAGTTTGGAAAAATCTATTTGGTTCATGGACCTGTCATAGTGGAGGATCAACAACAACAACAATAACAAAAATTAAGATGTGTTGTAAAATATTTGGTTGCTTGGTTGGTTTGTCATAGTGGAGGATCAACAACAACAACAAAAATTAAGATCTGTTGTAGGCCTAACATGTTTGGTTAGTTGATTGGTTTGTCGATCTGTCATAGTGGAGGATCAACAACAACAACAACAACAACAACAATTAAGATGTGTTGTAACATGTTTGGTTGGTTGGTTGGTTGGTTGGTTTGTCTCGAACACAGTTTGGAAAAACCTATTTGGTTCGTGGATCTCAGTGCTTGCCGCACGTGACCTGTTTTAGCGAAAAACGAAAACTTTTTACTAAGATTTATTGTCCAATAGTCCCAATCAGAAAAATTAACCATAGAGCTCCTGACTAAAAGCTGTACTCTGTTCATAACTACACCATCCCCTCTCCACAGGTTTCTTAAAATGAAAACAATATGCATAGATGTTGCACACCGGACACAAGCCAGATTCGAACCCTCAACCCTCTACTGGTCAGTCTCAAGCAGAAGCCTATGCTTGTTGCTCCATCCTTTAAAGGTGGGGAAAACCCATAGATGTCTATCAATAGCTATTTAGACATCTGTGGGAAACCCGGTCTTGTGGAATGTACACATGGATCAATATCACAAAACTGACCTCAAAATGTCAGAATCTGAATAGCTAAGAATCTATTTCACTTGCGCTATCTCGTTCTCTACCGCTCTGTCTATCCTCTCTCTCTCTCTCTCTCTCTCTCTCTCTCTCTCTCTCTCTCTCTCTCTCTCTCTCTCTCTCTCTCTCTCTGTATCTGTTTGTCTATGTGTGTGTCTCTCTCTTTGTTTCTACCTTCCCTCATCTCCTGCCTCCCTCGTACTCTTCCTCCTTTCCCCATTTATCACCCCCTTATCTCCTATTTTTCTCTCGCCCTCTCTCTCTCTCTCACTTTAACTTGTCTCACCCCTTCCTCTCCTGTCTTACTCTCCCACTCTGCATTTCTCCTACCTTTAAACCCCCCCCCTCTCTCTCTCTCCCGTCTTACTCTCCCACTTTGCATTTCTCCTACCTTTAACCCCTCTCTCTCTCCCCTTTCTCTCTCTCTCTCTCCCTCTCTCTCTCTCTCAAAAAATTAAATTAACTGAAAATTGTCACCACTGAACAATTATTTGCAAATGCTGAGAGATGCTGGCTATCACCTTGGCTGGTGGGGGGAAGGTGGCAGATGACGAGGACGTTGACCCAGACGGTCGCTTGATGCCACCAGAGCTGGACTTGTTGGCCTGGGTTTTACCGCTGGCGTAGCCGGGCTTCTTAACTGTGGACGAGTGGTCATTACGCACTCCCAGAGAAGACTCCGCCTGGACATATACATGGAGAAAGAAAAACAGTGTTAATAATAAAAAAGTCTTTATTTTAAAAAAAACAAATAAATAAATAAATAAATAAAACAAAACAATCTTAAAAATAGCTATTCACAAGTTGTAACTGCTAATATATAATACATTTCAAAATAGGACTTAATTATTGTGCACAACAAAAAAGAACTAAATAATAGAATACTTCTCAATATCACTTCTAATAAACAATACATTTTCAAATGATAACTGAATAATCATGCACAACAAAAACCATAATATGACAATTTAATAGATTACTACATATTTTCACTTTTTTTTAATACACAACCAACATTTCAAAATATGGCTTAAAAATTATGCTAAAAAAAAAAACACAAAAAAATAAAACACGTCAACCTCACCTTCACTACGTCAAACCATCAACACAATATAAATAATTACTCAAAAGTAACAATGTTGACTTGTGCCCCTTTCAACATGGGTGAATACAATATAAAAAAAAAAAGGAGAGAGGAGGGGGGAGGAGAAAGAGGGAGAGAAAGACACTATAGTTATTTTCAATTTTGAATCTGTGTCGGTGGTGGCAGGTGGGGGGGAATTCCAGATGTATATGTTAAAACGTTAACCCGTATAGTCCCAGTCTATTGCAGTAATGTTTCATACAGCTATGGCAATATGATGGGTTTAATAGTTAGGTGTTAAAAAGTGTGTTTACTTTGATCCTTTGATTAGTTTTACGGGCCCTAGGTTACTCCAGGAGCCCTATACAGAGACAAACGTGGGTTGGGGCACTAGGAAAGATTCGAACCATAGACCCCCCCTGCTCGCAAATCCATCGCACTGATTGACTGAGCTATCAACTATTTCTTCCTTAAACATAATTATGTATTAGCCTTTGAAAAGGTTGTTATCATAATTATAATGTATTGTAGAATGAAAGAATTTTGTGAACATAACATTCCGCCCTTGAAGTTGAACATAATTACCTGCTGTTGTTGTTTTTTTTTATATATATACAATTAAAATGGAGAATCAATAAATTATGCCAATTAATGTTCTCCTCTAGATTTTATTTATTAGCATTTCGAAAATTGAGGTTTGGTATTTTCCAATCAAAATAAAGAATCAACAAATTTTGCCTACGTGATGTCCAATATGTAACGTGTATATAATGTCTTATACGTAGTGATACAGAATCATTTAAAAGTCTCGGGTTTGCCGAACAGTATGGTTCTGTTAAGAAAGTTTTGCTCTACTTACCTAGTATAAGGCAAATTTGCCAGTATGGTATTTATTGTTTAGAACTTTACCTTTCCTTGGCGTATATAAGGCTGCTACAACTTGTATTACTATGATATATTTTTGGAAGGCACCCTTTTCTCAAAGAGCTTTGGCTACAATACGATTTATTTTATGAAGGGCCGATTTACTTACCGTATATAAGGTACATCCGCTACAACATGGTATTTTGCCGCCGGATCAAAATCGTCGGGCCCTCTCTTGACGGGTGGAGAGATACCCTGCAGTCCACACCTATAAGAAGCCAAAATTCAAAAATATACAGTTACTTTTGTGTTTATTGTTTTGGCCAGCAAAGCCAAAAAAAATCACGTATCGATATCTTTGAATGGAAAATTGAAATATTAGCCGAATAATATATTGCTTAGAAATTAAACGATTCAATTTTTTTTAATTAAGTGCATTGAACACATAAAAAGAATAATATGAGAATGCAACGATTGGTGAATTATTGGACAAGATGTTATAGAATTATAAACTTTGAATTATTGCACAGCTGCAATTATTAAAATCACGGTTGTTTTTCTTTTTTTGTTTTTTGTTTGTTTGTGTGTGTGTGTGGGTGTGTGGTTTTTTTTTTCTTTTGCTGTTTGTTTTTCTTTCGATCATTACAACAGTAAGCTGTACGAATGTTGTTGGGTTGTTGTTGGGTTGGTTTTAACGCCCAACAGCAGCACTATGTAGGCTATATTGTGGACGGGCCCCAAGACGGACGTCTGACAATCTTGTATGCTGCCACACACGAGACAGGGCGGGGATACCATGACTCTTGACTCAGCCGGTCACATTATACTGACACCGACCCAACCAGTAGGGAACGCATCAGTCAGGATTCGAACTCAGGACCTTTTGCGTCGGAAGCCGATGTTCTACCCCTAGACCACCGCGCCCCCCAGCTGTACGAAGACATCCCCTTTAAAGAATGCACACCTGAGATCCCACCACTTGTCATTGTACTTGTCTGGAGGCGTGTCTCCTCTAAACACTGACCACCTCCACTGATCAATTAAGTAGCCAAAGGGCAGAAAAGCGATTTTGTCTAAAGCCATCTCCATGAGAAAGTTGATGTCTGCCTCTGCAAGAAAAGTGCGGGAAAACAAACTGAGAAGAAATAGAGTGCTGCCTCTTGATGTAAGGGGTGGAAAAGAGTTTTTAGAATACTTTGCTTTTCTATTCAGCGCCATTGCATTCTCCTCCCCCCCCCCCAAACTAACCTCCTCCTATTTTTCAATATTCGCCTCTTTTGGTTCCCTACTCTCCCTTTTTTCTCTTCGAATAAACCCGTGTTTTATTTTGAACATTCAACTTGGCATCTTTAACCACTAACATCGTAACTATTTCTAAAAAGAAAAAAAAAGTAAAACTAACCTCTTCAAATTTTCTGGTACAAAAAGAAAACAAAGTAAAACTAACATCTTTAAAGTTTCAAAGTGAAAAAAGAAGCAAAGTCGTCTTTATAGTAATGCAATGAAACAATGAAGACAACAATAATTGTTTTAAAATAAAGAGAACCAAAAAAGCCAAAACAACAAGAACCTGGAATTATAACATAACATGTGAAATGTTTTATAGTAACTGTTACCGTCATCTTGCTCTTCGCCAGGCTTTAGCAAGCCTATAGTTCTGAGGTGCTTTGGCGTCCGTGACGATAGGGATATTGTATCGCCCACTGCCTCGTGAAATCCTGTGGAGAAAAAACTAAATCATTCACACTTCCTCTCAATATGTATCATTCTCTTTCTCCCAACTATACCCTTCTGTCTTTCTCTAAGCCGATGTGAATCCCCACCCCACCCCTTCCACAAAATGAAAGAAGATGAAAATAAAAACATGAGACACATCTATTATATCTTTCCATTCCTTCTTTCCCTCTACCCTCGCTCTCTCTCTCTCTCTCTCTCTCTCTCTCTCTCTCTCTCTCTCTCTCTCCTTCCCGTCATCTGACATGTACCATACCCTTCCTCCCGTATAATTATATTCACCCCCTTCCCGTTTCTTTCAGGGCTCTGTGTGGTAATGCATGTTGCACTGGACATATTCAAGCTAGCACTTATGATGGCCCTTTTTGTGATCTTGATAGCCCTTTCAATCACTGGATAAGCCCCTTCCCTGTACACGCCCTTTTCTCAAATACATGAGACCCAAAATCTCGCCTAAATTAGATATTCTATCTTATGTATAGTAGCCCTTGTATTCCATTTAGATTAGCCTCTATATCCCTCATAGATTAACCACTATATCTCACCGATATTTGCCTCTTTTTTCTCACCTAGAATAGCCCTCATATCTCACCTACACTGGCCCCAATATCTCACACCCATTAGATCTAATATCTCACCTACGTTAGCCCTTAAATCTTACATAGATTAAACTATATATCTCGACTACATAAGCCCCTATATCTTATCTAGAATAGACCCTATATACCACCGACATCGGCCCCTTTTCTCACATGTAAAAGCTCTTTTATCTGACTTGGATTAGTTTCTTTATCCCACAAATATTTTCCCTTATATCTCACCTACATTACCTCTTTCATTTTAAAAACATTGGCCCTAATATCTCACCTACATTACCTCTTTCATTTCACGTACATTGGCCCTAATATCTCACCTAGATTGTCCCCTATATTTCGTCCATATTTGTCCCTATACTTCACCTGGGTTAGCCCCTTTCCTGTAGACGTAGGGCTGTGAGGCGTACTCCATGTAGTACTGGACATGTCCCATCTCGTGGTGGACCGTCATCAGGTCCTCGTAGTTAATGCTCGTACACATCTTAATCCTGGGCACACAACAGTACGCAGAGATTCTTCTTCATTAAAATATAACAAATGATTATAGAGGGTTGTGCAAATGAAGGAGGGGAACTAAGGCTAGTGCTGCAGGCGCTAAAAATACATTTAGTTTCTCTCGTTGATGATAATCATCATGATGATGATGATGATGATGATGATGATGATGATGATGATGATGATGATGATGATGATGATGATGATGATGATGATGATGATGACAACTGCACTAAACTCCTTTGTTCGAAGTTTCCAGGAAGATATAGAACTGATCTAAAATCTTATACCTCACACACTGAGCAAACTATGTGACAAAGAAACTAAAACTGTCCGACTTGGACAAGGTCCCAGGGAGGTGAACAACAGATCTAAATCCTATACCTCGCCCACTTAGAACGCTAATTCACAGCTGATCTAAAACTGTCCGACTTTGCAGGGGCTCTGGGAAGTGAACAACATATCTAAAGTTTTCTACCTCGCCTAGTGTATATAATCGGTTTTCTGGGAGATGCACAACCTACCTACTGTCATAATTATACTTCACCTACTTAACACACTAAGTCACAACTGGCCTTAACAACTCATTAATTTGTTAGACCAGAAGCAATAATAAGTCATCATGCCTCACGGACTACTGATCTAAAACAGTTAACTCTACACGCTAAACACGCTAAGTGACAATTGATCAAAATTCGTCTGGCTTGACACGATCCCAGGAAGACGGACTACTGATCTAAAACAGTTAAGTGACAACTGACCTATAATCGCCCGGCTTAGAGAGGTCCCAGTAAGATGGACAACTGATCTAACGCAGCTAAGTGACCACTGACCTATAATCGTCCGGCTTGGTGAGGTCCCAGTAAGATGGACAACTGACCTATAATCGCCCAGCTTGGTGAGGTCACATGAAGACAGACAACTGATATAACGCAGTTAAGTGACCACTGACCTATAATCGCCCGGCTTGGTGAGGTCCCAGGACGATGGACGACTGATCTAAAGCAGTTAAGTGACAACTGACCTATAATCGCCCGGCTTAGAGAGATCAAGATGGACGACTGATCTAAAGCAGCTAAGTGACAACTGACCTATAATCGTCCGGCTTGGAGAGATCAAGATGGAAGACTCATCTAAAGCAGCTAAGTGACAACTGACCTATAATCGTCCGGCTTGGTGAGGTCATATGAAGACAGACAACTGATCTAAAGCAGTTAATTAAGTGACAACTGACCTATAATCGTCCGGCTTGGAGAGATCCCAGGAAGACGGACGACTGATCTAAAACAGTTAACCTTACGGGCTAAACACGCTAAGAGACATCTGACCTATAATCGCCTGGCTTAGAGAGATCAAGATGGACGACTGATCTAAAGCAGTTAAGTGACCACTGACCTATAATCACCCGGCTTTGAGAGATCACAGGAAGACGGACGACTGATCTAAAGCAGTTAACCTCACGCGCTAAACACGCTAAGAGACATCTGACCTATAATCGCCCGGCTTAGAGAGATCAAGATGGACGACTGATCTAAAACAGCTAAGTGACCACTGACCTATAATAGCCCATGTTGGAAAGATCAAGATGGACCACTGATCTAAAGCAATTAAGTGACCACTGACCTATAATCGTCCGGCTTGTAGAGATCCCAGGAACATGGACGACTGATCTAAAACAGTTGACCTTACGCGCTAAACATGCTAAGAGACAACTGACCTATAATCGTCCGGCTTGTAGAGATCCCAGGAACATGGACGACTGATCTAAAACAGTTAACCTCACGCGCTAAACACGCTAAGAGACATCTGACCTATAATCGCCCGGCTTGGAGAGATCCCAGGAACATGGACGACTGATCTAAAACAGTTAACCTCACGCGCTAAACACGCTAAGAGACATCTGACCTATAATCGCCCGGCTTGGAGAGATCCCAGGAACATGGACGACTGATCTAAAACAGTTAACCTCACGCGCTAAACACGCTAAGAGACATCTGACCTATAATCGCCCGGCTTGGAGAGATCCCAGGAACATGGACGACTGATCTAAAACAGTTAACCTCACGCGCTAAACACGCTAAGAGACATCTGACCTATAATCGCCCGGCTTGGAGAGATCCCAGGAACATGGACGACTGATCTAAAACAGTTAACCTCACGCGCTAAACACGCTAAGAGACATCTGACCTATAATCGCCCGGCTTGGAGAGATCCCAGGAACATGGACGACTGATCTAAAACAGTTAACCTCCGCTTCGGCGGCTGCAAACATCTTTTCTGTTGTGTAGTCCTACAGTTCTAGTACGCTGTTAAAGGCAAAATGTGGTCTTTTGATACTGATATATATCACTATAGAGGAAATAACGGGGCGTTGGGAGGGTGGAGTTGGAGGGATGAGTGACGAGCAAGGAGAGAGCGCGGGGAGAGAAGATAAAAAGACTCAGTGGTTCGAAACATCCTATATATGGTATGGCCGTATAGAACCGGAGGTTTTTTTTTTTCTTGTTTTTTTTTTTGGGGGGGGGGGGGGGGGGGGGGGGAGAGAAGGAGGGAGAGAGTGGTAAGAAAAGGAAGGAAATGGTAAAAGAGGGAGAAGAGGGGAAAAATGAAGAGATGTGGATATGGAAGGAACAGAAAGGTGGGAAAAATGAGAATGAGGTAGTTAACAGTGGAATAGGGAGGGAGGGAGAGAGAGAAATATAGGACAAGTTTTAGGGATACAGAGAACGTCAAGAAGGAGGAAGATACGAGCGGAACGGATTAAGATAAAGGAGGAAAGAGAAAATAAGAGACATAGAGAGAGAGTGAGAGAGAGAGAGGGAGTGTGAGAGAGAGAGAGAGAGAGAGAGAGAGAGAGAGAGAGAGAGAGGGGGGGGGGGGGGGGGGGGGAGGGAAGGAGCGAAGCGGAGAGAGGGGGGGGGGGGGTGAGGAAGTAAAGAGGAATTAAAAGGAAAGGACAAGATTTATAGAGGACGAAAAATAGAAGAGGTACGAAGAAAAAGATCAATTCATATCGAGAGAGGAACAGGGACAGAATTAGAGTTTCTATGTTGAATGTAAACTTCACTCTTTTGTTGCGGTTACCATTGCTTTTGTTGCATTTGTTTTTTGTTGTTGTTGTTTTTGCTGGTGTTGTTGTGTTTTTGTTGTTTTCGTTTCGTTTGTTGTTACTTGTTAGCTAGTTTTTTCCCCTGTTTCTTTTTTATATAACAAAGTACATATCCTACTGAGAATAGGAGTCCTGACTTTGGAGTCTATACACACATCTTCATGACTGCAAAGATGCATTGCATAATTCAGAGGGATCCAGCTCAACCAATTGGGTCCGAGCTTAATTGTTTTTTTTTCCGCAATATACAATTGATTCTGAGAAAACAAAACAAAAAAATGCGAGATAATTTCCAATCGGAAACGTTCGACGTACCTGTCTCTCCATCTCTTGCGTAACATCCAATGTCTGTTTGTTTTTGAAGGGTGTCACGAGATCGCCTATATTCTCCCAGGATTGAGACCACATGTTACCTGAAATGAATTCATACGGGAGCTCATGTTTAAATGGTCCATATCACTGAATTACTTGATTGCTTAGGTAAATAATGACATGATATATAATTTACGTTTATCCCTGTTTAGCAGAAGGGCACATAACTCATCAGTTGTATACAAAAGTTTCAAGTAAATGTAAAATTACATCCCTTATATATCGCGTTGCACGTCAAGTAGTTAACGTTATTCACACTTTCAGTCATTGATAATCACAACGGTGATTGTTTTCCTGGTATTAAATGTTTCGTTGTAAAGTTTTTAAAATTAATCTGGACATTATAGTTTAAAACAACTAGTTTTAACACTCCTTGAAATAGGTTATCCTGGAAGAGAAAATGAATGTTTATGTTGCTCGAGGTACTTTCAAAATATTTTTTTTAGTTTGTATTCGACTTTACAGAATCTTAATCATAATTATTAGAAAAACAGCATACTCGTATATTTATTCTGATCTTAAACCAAGAAAATTTGTTTTCAAATTATTGAGGTTTTTTTTCGAACGCTACTCAAAAGTATGTGCATTGCGACTGCTATGTATATAAACACTATTATAAAATTTGATTTTTTTTTCCTAAGTAAGCTAATAGATTTTAATTATTCAATAGATATTTGACCATAATATTATTAAAGCAGATTCTAGCCTTTGTTAGGCTAAACTCCGATGCAAAAGAGACAGTTTAAACCAATCCTGGACTTGATTTGGCGGTCACAAGGTATTTGAGCCCAGCTTAAAATCAGGGGGGGGGGGGGGTAGCACTGGGGTAGAACATGGGTTAGGTCCGTGGTTCGATCCCCGCTCTGGCAACTGGTCCCCTACTGGTTGGATCTGTGTCAGTTTAACATGCTCGGCTGAGACAGAGATGGTATCCCTGCACTGTCTCTGTGTTGCAGCAGTCTATTCTCTATAGAGGGAGGTAGAGAATTCTCTCCCAGTCTCCGGGTTTAACGTCTCCTAGGTTCCCCGAGGGGATCCTATACGGCGACAGGAGTGTGGCAGCAGATGTTAGGCGTTAGCTTATATAGCGCTGACGTTGGACGCTATTCCACAACACTTTACGTAGCTATAACCGACTATCATTTGCAGTGATTGGAAGGGCCTACCTAACAAGTGGGCCGGTATATGCCCAGTAGCTGGGAATACGTGGGGACCGTATTCGGCCTTCAGCTTTCTCCGCACATAGCTGTGAAGATGTTGGTACAGAGGCAGAAGCTGCTCAAACAGAACCCGCATGTCCTCCTCGAAAGTACTCGAATCGTATTTCGATTTCCAGTAATCGCCCAGGTCTTTGTGACCTGAAAAAAAATTGAGAGAAGATTAGAATAGAGTTATAGAGATTCGTAGATTTCATTAACGGTTAACCTTTTTACTTTTTGAATAAAGTAGCATTTTAAAAGAAAGTTATAGAAAAAAAAATAAAGTTATTTATTTTAAAAAGAACTATTTCTAGAAAAATATAGACAAGATGAAATAAGTTGTCTGTTTCTTAAATGCCTCACACTAAATGATGTAACGTGTTTTATCGGTTTAACAAAGTTAAAAACACCGATAATGAAATTTTTTTAAAGCAATGATTACAGTTATTTCTAATTGCTACTATCAAGAACAATATTACTAAAACTACGGAAATCATACAAATCCATAAATTATCAATATTATTGCAGCACGATAGACTCTTTAGATTGGGCCTTGTGTGCAACAAAATTAAGATAAGATAACAATGGAGTTAAACAGTTTCTGGCATTTGTTGATTAGATGAACTTTTTTTAGTAGCTTAACCTTTTTTTAAAAATATAATATAGTTCTTTGCTAAAGAAAAAGTATACTTTAGAAAGATGAGGATAAGATGAAATAAATCGTCACTTAGTGAAAGAACGCATTTGGTAGGTTAAAGAAAATACTCATAAATATAATCATACAAGATAATTCAACTAACGGAAACCATAGTAACCGTATATTGCAAGTAATAACAATATCATTGTTTATACTCTTTCATAACCAGCGCATTGTCCTTTTATATAGTCACATTGTCACAACAGGAATGCTAAAGACTGTTACCAATAGTTTGTAAATAGATTCAAATAATACATGCATTAATTTTCGTAAATGTTATCTCATCAGAATCCGTAGCTTTTTAATCCTTTTTCAGTCTTTGCCTCTGACTAAAGAGACAAGAGGTGTATATTGGAAAAGAGGGAGGGGGTGGGCGAAGGAATAACAGGAATAAGGGAAAGAAGATTTGTTTGTTGTGTTATGTTTTGTTGCTTAACGTCCAACATCAACTTATAGGATATAATGTGGACGTCTGGCAATTTTACGTACTGCCACACACGAAACAGGGCGCGAAGGTCTAGACTCCTGTCTCATCTGCTCACATTATACCGACACCGGCTCAGCCAGTTGAATGGTAGGACCACAGATAAACGGTAGGACGGAGAGAGAAGGGCAGGCCCAACAGGTCATGGTTGGATAGTGGACTGTACCAGCTGTTTTAAAATAAATAATGCATCCAATTTATGAGACAGGAGTCCAGGTCTCTGCGCCCTGTCTTGCGTGTGGCAAAGTGGCAGAGCACACTGGTCTTAGCTTTGGCAAGGCGAATAGGTGCCGAGTAGAAGGTGCGGGTTTTTCTTGGCTAGTTGTCTATTATGTAGGTCTCAGAGATTAAGAGTGCTGGCATAACATGGACTGAACTGAAGAGGGATGTCCAGAACCGAGTCAGATGGAGAGGCGTTGCTTTGGCCCTATGTTTCTCCGGGAACCCAGAGGCATAAGTCAAAGTAGGTCAAGCTAGATCTAGGTTTGTCACTGTCCCTTCTAATCTATTATGGTTTACTAGTGAAAATCAGTGGCACATCACGTCAACCCCGAATCGGGACAGCATTAGGCTTAAACATTGGATGACTAGGCGTGACATTGGATGACTAGGCGTGACATTGAATGACTGGGCTGCGCTCTTTACAGAAGCAATCAGGTCACACCTTTTTAAAAGTGTCATGAACTTTGCGCTGTAAAGTGCGGTATTACCTAGAATCTGAACGGCTTCGTTGCTGAGCTGCACGTAGTCCCGGTACATCTCTTTCATCTTCCTGCCCGTCTGGGCCCTCCATCCCTGCCACACGTCAGACAAATGCTGACAGTCCCTGGAGGAGCGGAGCACCTCCGTCAGACCTGGGGGTGTTATATATATAATATATATATGAAATATTTATTCAATGCATAAACTTTGAAACCCATTCTCATCTAGATTTTGTATCATTATATGCGGGGAAAATATTAGAGGCAAGTATAAGTTAATTAAAAATAAAGCATAATACTTTCTAAATACGTCTCCTTTTCATTGTTTAAGAAACAATTTAAAAATGGAATCGAGCGTTATTGAAAATGGCTTTATAGATGCCGCTCAAGTTGCCATGCTCTTGGACTTGCCTCATGCATGAGGAAATCTGGATGAAAATTACGCATGAAATATACACTTTGGAAATCTACATGGTCTGAACACTCTTTTTTGATGCATGCAGTAACAAAAGGAGAAAATGTACGTCGTTTAACGCTCCGGACCCATGTGCATTTTTTACTGTGATTAAAAAATGCAAAATTGGGAAATTAGAGTTGTGTGAACAGAAAAACGTACACAAAAAATACACACGGGAGATACACGTCGTGTGTACATAGTCTAAGCCCAGAGTTAAATATGAATAACGTGAGGCTTGTAATCATAGGTTCCAGTTTCGAATCTAGTTCAGGCGTGTTAATTTGGCGCCTGTATAAGAGGGTTGTCTAAGGCAGAAATCCTGGTAGCGTATAAAATTATATGACCTAAGTCTTGGTACATGCTCACAAGATGGCCTAATTGTCGACGGCTGACCATTAAAGGTATCCACATCTCGTTTGTATGAGCTCTTTATTGTATCCTTTCCTTGGTGCTTCTAGAACTAATCGATTGGATTCCTTGTGGGATGCTAGACTTGAGACCCGCACCAAAGTAATCTGGTTGTTTGGGATGGACGTTAAAAGGCCATCTATATTACCAAGTTATCCATCGCTTTACTGACTAAGCAGCGGGAGCTGTGTCAGATATTAAACTTAGAACCCGTCCGCAGGCTAGCCTAGATGTAAAGGATGGCCGTTCAGAGCCCAGCCATTTTCATCTTTCTATAAATACTCCATTATAAAGTTCCTGCGTGTTTTTAGGACCCATGAATGAGAGCAATGTCATATATTAGTTTTGGGACCCGTCAGCAACATATCTAGATGATGTTGTTGGGCGTTAAGGCACTAGCCTACTCTATTTCACGTATGTCTGTATTCCCAGGTTTTTTTAAAGACAAGTAATAAAAGTCTTTTGAGATTTTAAAAGTGAAACCTGTCTCGACATAGTCTTGTTGATGGGGGTGGATTAAAGACATCAGCCATACTCAACCAACCTGGGTTGAGTTTCAAACATTCTCCAGAGCCTGAGGAATCTAGGCAGACCTCAGCCGACGAGTATATATTCTCCATCTCTGATATGGTTTGCTGAAGCTGTGGAGAAAAAGATGGCAGGAAGGAGGTAGCAAATAGCAAAACAGAATATGATAATGAATATTAATGTGTGCACCATATCACAGCCCCAACGGAAGAAATAGTTCGAAATTGTCTATTCTTTTTTATATTTAAATCTAATAATATACAGAAGTGGGTGATGATTCGATTCCCTTTCTATGTTTTATGAGAAGCAATTGGTATGGTACTGTCAGTCATTCATTGTTTCCAATAATTTGTATAGTCCCATCTCCCGGTAAAGATTCGCTAGATTTTAGCGCCCTAGCTCATAATCTAGAAAGAATAGCATTACCCCTAGCCGATATTTTTATTGTTTGATCTAGCTCTCTCTAATGCAGAAACACCGATTCTCAAAATGGAGGCGCATCTAGCTGCCAGTGAAGATTAAATTGGATAGACTTCAAAGCAAAACTAAGGCTGGACCAAGACAGAGGCGCGACTAGTTCCCAGTAAGTATTAAATTACAATGTTTCATTGGATAGACATGATGAAAGCAAAACTGAGGCTGGATCAAGATGGAGGCGCAACTGGTTCCCAGTAAATATTAAATTACAGTTTATTTTTCGGTATGTTAACTTAAAAGCGAGACTGAGACAGCAACCGTAGACAGGGGTTACCTTCTTGAGCTTGGCCTGATCTGTCTGCGCGCTAGTGCCAATGTCTGCTACCTTGGTTAGCTGACGTCTCTGGTCTGGCGTCAGCATCACTGACTCG
>RQTK01001306.1:93268-110180 GCA_003991915.1 Elysia chlorotica
CTATCTATCTATCTATCTATCTATCTATCTATCTATCTATCTATCTATCTATCTATCTATCTATCTATCTATCTATCTATCTATCTATCTATTTCTCGCTGGGTTTTACGTCTCCTCCGTTCCTATACGGCGATCTAGCAAACATTAAACAGCTGAGAATGTATTTCCTTTAAAGACCTTAGATATGTTAACCTCTATGCTGCTATGTGCCACAATGCGATCTCATTGGGCGAAACATTTTTCTATTTTTGTCATAGTAGATAATACTATGTGGCATTGTGGAGCACTTTCATTCACCTATACAATTTGTATACGCTCGAAGCCTTGGTTTGGATCCTTTTGAAAAGAAAGGGTTCACTTTGGAAGATTTTCGAAGAAAAATTATTCTGTTATAAATTCAGACATGCTCCACTACTAATATCTCTAGATTTAATTTCCATACCGCGAATTTCAAAAATAGGGATTGTTATCCTGTGAGGTGACTTTAAAAAGGTTTTATCTACAATTTTAGTAACATTAGAGATAACAGCATAATAAAGTTCTAGATCTCATGTTACCCACAACAACAAGAACTATAGAGATTGGGAGCCAGGTCATACGATGGCAGAAACATAAGGACTCATGGCCTGATCATAAATCTGATATAATTAAAACATTTGATTCCGATTTTCGTACAAGCGCAAAAAGAGTAGATGGAAAATTTATTTGTCATTTTGTGATTAACTTAGAAAATAAAATTTACAGTAAATGTCAAAATGTTGATGTTTAGGCTAAGGAGATTAGAATCGAAACACTAACAATTTCACAGAGTAAGACAAGTCTAGGTACCCGTCGAAAGATTGCTAAGTTGCTGTACATCTTATCTCTCAAGGGGTTAACCATAATATTAGTAATGTCAATACTCTATAAAACCTTGCTCCTGTTAAGAATCGCCGGTAATAAACTAAAAGGCAATATACCTTCCAGTAAACTTGAATGGTATATATAGGCTATGGTAGGTAATACGGCATATCTTCATCGCCACTCACAGTTTGATGTGTACACAGAACTACAGCGCGGAGAATGTCAGAATAGACGGAGCAGATAGACAATCTGATCATAAGTATATGAAAAAACACAAAAGGCATGTACATGTATATAACAATATTGGCAAATCTCTATCAATGGGTTTTAGATATAAAAAAAAAACGCTGATGGCATTCACCATCCTTCATTTTGGCATGAATAATTAATGATTTTTTTCATGTAGGATTCTTGGATGTAAATGTGTCAGTAATCAGAAGATGGGAGAGGGGGGAGGGGGGGGGGGCGTGCGTGAGAACGGTAACTGCTATATTGTGCCCGTGATGTGCGAAGACAGTTAAAACACCATACTAGTAGCAACGTTGACACCTTTATCTCTTTGTGTGGTGAGTGAGTGAGTGAGTGAGTGAGTGAGTGAGTTTTTTTTACGACACTCCAGCACAGTAACGGCTATATTGTGCCCATGATGTGCGAAAACAATTAATATAGTATACTAGTAGTAAGCAACCGTGACTGCTTTTTATCTCTCTAAGTGGTGAAAGCATACAATTTGTGCACAAAAAGGTTGGTTAAAAGTAAAGGGTATATACAGTACATGTAGTTTAAAAGATACATGTGTATGATTTTCACAGTTACATTTTGTTATACACCCCAATGTCTTTCAGATAACTAAGTAGGCACTGGGGACTAACATAAGCAAATATGCTTTCTAATGGTTTGGAAGCCAGATACAGGTTTCTTTTCCTGTAAAAAAAAAGCAGACAGTCAACCAGAATATGACTTATGGATAATTGACAGTTGCAGGTATGATAGTATGGAGACTCTTTATCTCTCAGTAGGAAGGCGTGAGTAAAATGAGAATGTTTAATTCGTACTCGATCGAGTACCACCGTCCTGATCTCGTCTTCTAGCCTAAGGCACTCCTGCCCAGTGACCTAAATGTGGTTGGACATAGTGTATTTTGTTGTTTGCCAGGTTCCTTCGTCGCGCTTTCCATTTTTCTAGTATAAACGTATATACAATTGGCTTTGCATCTGATGCAGGTATCTGCACCTGGGTAGGGCCCAGTTCGAGCCCGATTTTTGGACAGCTTATTAGCCATTTCATTTCCTTATATTTTTACATTTCTGTATAGAGTCTGGGACAGGAGTTAATGTCTACCTGTCTTGTCAGCACGTAAAGCTGTCAGACCTCAGTCTTGAGGCCCATCCACAATAATACCTTTATAGTCCTAACGTCGGACGTTAATCAACTTAACAAACAAGCCTCTAGACATGTCAATCTTGAGTTTCGATTGCTAAACAAGCTACGTTTTGACGATGTGCGTAAAGAGCGTTAAGGAAAGAAAACAAACACGAGCGTTCTAATGACTCTGGCACATGTAGAAAAACACAAAATATCAGGAAAGTGTTTCCAGTTGGAGCATTCCGTCCATGTTACGCCCACTCTCTCAGAGAAATGTTCTCAGATTTCCATCAAAATTAGGTCATAGTGTTCATAAAATAGGACACAATGTCAGTACAAAGAAATTTTTAGGTAAATCGTTGTTTTTTTCTTCAATGTTTTTTTTCGGCCTTTTGCTTTTCTTTAGTAATGCTTTTTCATCTTGTACCTTTGTCTACTATCCAGCATTAGTCACAGGAAAGATAGGTTTCTTGGGCCACACAGCTAGACGTAGATCACGAAGATGATCTCTGAGCAGCGATAGGTTTGAGATTTTCTGATATTATTGTTTTAACAAGGGTGTCAGCCCTAAGCACATAAACATTTTGAGGCTTTCTGAAGACCTTAAGCTACTTGTTTTACAAACGTTAATTTCACCCATATTTTAATATACTGCATTAGCCACTAAGAGATATTTCAAACGTTAAGGTGTTTATTATCAGGAGAACTAATGGTGTTTTTCACACTTTAAGATACTGACAGCTTTTAGATTGTTTAGACCTTTAAGTTATAAATAAAACGTTTTACATTTTTGAACCATATGCTGCTAAAAACTTTGACATCGTTTTTTTAACTTAAGATGAAATCGAAATTGGATGTTAAAGTCAAACATAAAGATGCAGAGATTACAACAAAGGATTAGAGTGAGAATAAAAGGGTGAGAAAGAAGTAGGCCTGTTATAAGTTCTTGAAAAGTTGTCGGATTTGGGGGAAAAATTATAATGTGGGTATGCTAATAGATATTGACGTTTTAAATTGGGGTAGAAAAAGAGGGAAGGAAATAGCTTATATATATAGAAACTTAGACAAAGATTCACACGTGAGATAGGCAACAATTTTAACTACATTGTTCCATTTTAAAGTATAGATTTATTTTAGGAGAGCAGTGATTCTTTTTATGAAAAATTGTTTGATTTGAAACTACGCTTCGGTGGAAAAGAAAGAAAAAAATGAAATAAACGAACATTTTCTTTAAGGATTTATCATCGCCATATAATAACCGGGGAATGCAAGATTGGAATCGGCAAAATTGGCGAAAACAACTGGGCAGCAAACTCTTGCGTCTTAGTAAACTGGGCTGAAAGAAGAGTGGGCGTTATTAGCTGATAGTCTTGTTGGTACAAAATAGAAATCAATGGAGAAAGCCCACACGGAGTAGATTAACAACAAAAGCATCAACATTAACAACTACTACATCGACAATACCATCAATAACAACAATTCTAGCATTTAGAAGTATAGCGTCGTAAGTAAACCGTCGCGGGCGTTTACATCTGAATGTAAGTCTTCTTATTTTTATATTATAAGACGAGTCATAAGCTTACCACACATGTATTTACGACTCATTATCTAGATCAAGTTTGTCACATTTGGTCCAATCAGTAATAGCTTTCAGTATTTGTATTTAACAGGCCAAGTTATGGATGTGAACAGCTTTTGGCGAAAGGCGGCCTACAGTGCTTATATGAATCACCAGGGGACTGAACACAAAGTTTTTGTAAGAATAAAAAACGTATGACAGACTATTTCAAGATATAATGTGTACTACACTAAAGGCTAGTGAATAGCGGAACTAGGTGGGTTTATAGGTATATTAAAGTAACGTCCAACATTATGACTGTAGTATAGGCTATATTTTATGTGCTGCGCCACACAAGATTAAGACCGGTCAGGTTATAGTGACACTGGCTGAACCAGTAAAGGACGAAATAGGACAACATACACTTTGACGGATGGTGGGATTCGAACTGCGGACCGCTCGATTTGAGCAAGACTAACGCCCTACCATTTGAGCAAGTTCGCCCCCCCCCCTCCTCACCCACCCACCCTTATAAAGCTTGGCAAAGCAATGTTGATTCCCTTTCAGTGTGTCTTTAGCAATGTTGATTCTTTTTCAGTGTGTCTTTAGCAATGTTGATTCTTTTTCAGTGTGTCTTTAGCAATGTTGATTTTTTTAGTGTGTCTTTAGCAATGTTGATTCTTTTTCAGTATGTCCTTAGCCTCTTTTTGTATTGTATGATGGGGCGGTAACTGCTCGACTTTTAAACTCTATTATAAACAAAACTGCTAAACTGTGTGACGCTGGTTTCTCAGATATCTCTGACAGTTTTAGAGATATCGCAATGCAGAAAGTGTCGGTGATAGTTGAAGACCAGTCACACCCGCTTGCCACACAAGTAGAGTAGTCACGGCACAGTGGGAGAGTTACTCCTTCTAAAACCAGCGATCTAGATAAATAAGAGGAGTTTTCTGCCCGCTCACAGGAAGTATTTTATGGTACACATAACCTATGTTGATAATTGAATAAAAAATTATGTAAAGACAGATTTGTATTCTGTTTTCTCTTACATATATCCACTACAGGCAAATGTGTTGTTGCTCACTATCTGTCAGTCACAAAGTGTATGCATGTGTGTTTGTGTGTGTGTGTGTGTGTGTGTGTAATAAATCTTGTTAAGTAACATTTCTTTTATTTGTGATCTTGTGTACATTTGTAATAAAGTTCAACTCCTTTATTATATAACTTAAAATGCTTTTTATGACAATGTAATGAAAGCAAAGCAAATTTCCTTTTTTGGACAATAAATTTTAACTTATCTTATATATACGCATTTTGGTGATTTTAACCAGAAATCACCGAATTACTTCACTATTCTGCTTCACCGCAATCTGTAGACAAAATGTGCCAGAAAAAGATACAACGCCGATGGTTCAAAAAGAAAGAAAGGATCCAAAATTTTAAAAGCTGATGTGCCAACAAAAATAACGGCAAAAACCGTACCATCGTAGCCGGGCTTTTAAAATAAAATGTAGATTTTTACGCTTACATGTATAGCAAAAATTGACACATTTTAAAAAGAGCTTTAAAGACAGAACGTTCCGCGCATGCTTTCAGCTTCTACCGACTTGGTGTGGAAAGTACAATGCTCCGCCCTGTCTCTCTCTCTCTCTCTCTCTCTCTCTCTCTCTCTCTCTCTCTCTCTCTTTCTCTCTCTCTCTCTCTCTCTCTCTCTCTCTCTCTCTCTCTCTCTCTCTCTCTCTCTTTCTCTCTTTCTCTTTCCCTCTATTCCCTCTTTCTAGACTTCGACCAATGACTGAATTTTTCGTGGCCTGCTTAACATCCAACATTATCTTTATAAACGTTATAATTGTGGAAGGGTTCCATGACTACTATCTGACGATGTTACGTGCTACCACACAAAGCCTACATCTACCACTGTGGAAAATATCTAAACATTTTAGATCTACTTAAAATTAAGTCACTTTAAGAGTCGTAGTAAGCACCCTTGCGACGAAACTCCTCTTTTGAGGAGCGTAGTGGTCTAGTGGTATTCACCATGCTTTAACTTTAAGTGGCAAGGCGATTTGGTGCCGCTGTATCTACAAGTTGAGAGTTCTAATCCCACAAAGTACAATCATTTTTGGCCAACTTGTACCACCGTGGAAAAATACCTAAAATTCCAGATCTAGACACAGAGACAGAGCTGTGATATTTGGACTCCTGTATCAGCCGGTAAGACTGGGGTTACTTATTGCTAAAACAAGCTTTAGTCTGGGGTCTAAGCTTACCGTGCCGTTGTTCTTACAACCATAGGCCTTCCATTATAAACGCATTAGGCCACGAACATAAGTAAACAGACCTCGTAATTCGGCAGCGGAAATTGATTAAAAGGCATGCGCACAGATATAACCGCGCCGCGCCAAAAACTCAAGTTCCTGTCAAAAAACGGAAAGATTTATGTTAAACACATTTCGTTAGCACGTCATGCTAAATTCTTTTCCGGTTTAACCACTTAAGATTTGTTAGTGTAGCGTGGTAATCTTTTTGTTTTGTTTTCAGGCAGTGAGTTTGTTTTGCACGTGAGACGACAGGTGCGCCGTCTTGAATTTCCTTTACATTGTTTTCTTCTAGCTAAAATAACGGCTTATAGGCTCATAGACTTCAGACGCAAAGCTTTTTTCACCTCATTCATTTTTATACCCTGCACGTTACTCATGTGTAGAGAATATGCGGTGTAAATGGATGTAAAAGCCCCCTAAAAATATCAAAACAGAACAAAACAAGAGCTTTTTGCACATCGGCTTGTTTCTAAACCCCTGAATGTATTGTAATTATGTGTCTATAATGTGCAATACACATGGATGTAAACCTGTAAAAAGAGCCGTTTCTACCTCATTTTTTTATAACCTGAATATACAGAATGTACAAAGATCATCTATGTAACTTAATAAAAAATAGTATTAAAAAAACATGATCAAAAACAAAAAGGTGGTTCAAAGGATTTTCTCTGCAATTTCTATTTAAGAACACAAAGGTTTTCTTGGGTGATTAAGCGCTCTATCTACTGCGCCGACAACATCTCTGTTGATCTTGTCTTGCTTGGCCAGGTGCACGTGTGCCCTATACAAAGCACGGGATCCAAGCCCACCCTTAGAAAAAGACAAACCGGCATTTTGCTTTGTTCCTGCGGGGTTTTTTTTTTCTGTTGTTTTTTGTTTTGTTTTTGTTTTTGTTTTTCAGTTGGGTTTTTTCTAGCTTTGTTTTTGTTGTTTCGTTTTGTTTCTGATTTACAATTTCTATCGGAAACTGAGTCAATAATAAGATAGAGTTGGTGCGCTAGATGAAGATGCATTTCATTTGGGGAGGGGGGGGCGGTAGATACAAGTAATGTTAACTGCAAGGTCCTAATTACATGAAATTTTCATTCCTATTCGCTGATTTCGGCAGGCACAAGGCTCGTCTCGAGTGAATGCTTTATTCCTGGACTGCACACATTTTCACTGATCTTTTTCTCATCGAGGAAGCATCGAAGAAAAAAATCTGATTTGCTCTTTGAAATCGCACTGAGCCAGGCATTGTCTTGGGTGTTGCGCTAAATAAAAGCCCTGTATTATTATTATTTTATTATTATTATTATTATTATTATTATTATTATTATTATTATTATTATTGAGGGGGGGGGCGGTAGATACAAGTAATGTTAACTGCAACCTCCTAAATAAATGAAATTTTCATTCTTACACGCTGATTTCGGTGGGCACAAGGCCCGTCTCGAGTGAACGCTTTATTCCTGGACTGCACACATTTTCACTGATCTTTTTCTCATCGAGGAAGCATCGAAGAAAAAAAAACTGATTTGCTCTTTGAAATCAGCGATCAAAATTCAAGGGGTTTCATTTTTTTACGTATTAAAAAAATCCATCTTGTTTGTTCTTTGGTGGACCTGTGTAGAATTGAGTAGTGTCCTTTCTCCTTGCCACTGTGTTTGAATGTGTGCATGTGTTTGTGAGGAGTTAGTGTGGGTTTTTTTCCGTTATTGGCGATAGAAAAGGAAGTGCGCGGCTCTGTGTATAACCATTGGTGTGTTCGGCGACAGAGGAATCATGTCACCTACATGCCGAAATATGCTCGGTGGCTCTCCAAAGGGGCCCTAAGATTGTAGAGTTTTTTTAATTGTATTTTTCTTTTTAATAATATAACTCACGTAGGTGTTGAATGCAAATGATTTGTTTTATTAGGTGAGCCTTTCTAGCTATTTAGTGACGCGTCGGCCTCCCCAATACAGACCAAGTCACCAAACTGCCTTAATTGAGCACATTGGCAATAAGGGTAGTAGCGATGTTTTTCTCTCTACATTCTTAAAATGTTATTTCCCTATATGTCTCTGTATGCACGTCTATCTGTCTGTCGCTCTTTCTATACGTTGAATCATATGTCTCTGTATCCCCTCTTTCTCTTTCTGATTCTCTTCCGTTATTACTCCTGTCTCCTTTTAGATATCCATGCAAAATATCTTAACATTTTACTTAACATCCCTCTTTCGCTTTCCTTATCTTTGATCTTTCTCTATCTCTCTCTCTCTCTCTCTCTCTCTCTCTCTCTCTTTCTTCGTCGAACATGACCATCTAAACCAAGATAACGTCTTCTAAATAGTTATTTCTAAATAAATGTTGATTTATTGGTTTCAAAACTCTCATAAACTAGTATATATCGCGGATAGGGTTCCTAGACCAACGTCTGACAATTTTAAGTGCTGTCCACAGAGACAATGCGGGGATACAATAACCACTGCCCGGCCTGTCACTTTAATATAACTGACACCTAACGAACCAGTAGGGGACCAAATCGACAAATTACTGATTGGGTCGGTGTTAGTATAATGTGACGGCTGAGACCGAACAATGGTATCCCCACACTGTCTCTCTGTGGAGGCACTTAAACTTGCCAGACATTGGTTTTGGGGTCCGCCCATAATATACCCCACATAGGTGGACGCTTAGCAACAAAGGGAAGGCGACAAATTAATACTTTTCTCGATTGTATGTTTGAACCGATCACCTCCTTATTTAGAGACGTATGCCCTTCCGTTTTGGGTTCGCTCGCTCACTGCATGATAAATCTGGAGGATCGTGTCTCTCCCCTAAAAAACAAAAACATAAAAAACACCACAATCCGACCTAGCCAGTTCTTGTACCACAGGCCCAGGGGGGGGGGGGGTATCGACGTATAAACAATCTATGGCCGTAAGTACAACGACGCCGTAACTGAAGACTATTTGCAAGCAAGACGGGTAGTAAACTTTAAATAAAATCATATTAAAATGATCGTAGAGCTAGTGCAATAAGAACAATGGGGCTATAAGTTTAGACGTGTGTCTAATAATTCAATTTCTTTTATCTTGAAGTTATAATAATCTGCCGATTAACTTTATAGAATCTTTATACTTACTACACCTAGTTTAAATTGTACTGCATTTCTGAGTACAACCTTAGTTTTAGCGCGGAAGTCGGTAGCACTGAGGTAGAACTTTCGGCATTCGACGCACGAGGTCGGTGGTTCGAACCTAGCTCTGGCGACTTCGTCCCCTACTGGTTGGTTCGGTGTCAGTTTAATGTGACCGGCTGAGACAGAGTCATGGTATCCCTGCACTGTCTCTGTGCGCCAACACATGAACTGATGAGACGTTAGTCTTGGGACCCGTCCACAATATAGACCGTATAGTGCTGACATTGGACGCTAAGCACCAACACTTACTATCTTATCATCTTAACATCCTAACCTCCTACTGATGCGTGTTTGATCCGTCTTTGTTCAACTTATCAGTACAACTATAAATGTGACAGCTGTTGGTTTTCATGGTAGGACAAAAATAATAAGACAAGAAGATAAAGCATGCTAATAAGGTTAACAAATTAGATATATAATCTATATAATTCAACAAGTTGTACATTTGATCGAAAAATTCTATTAATAGCTTTTTTCTAGGAAGGCTTTTGGTATTTTAGTCCATTTTTCCCTTGTTGTCAGATGTGTCTTAAGCCAATTGTAAATATATCGCAGTTTGAATTTCTTGTATATTAATCATTCGCAACCCTCCCTTACTATATGGGTTATTATATGTTACTTTACGTCCGATCTTTTCAAAAGCTTTCGTATTTGTAAATCTCTTTTCCATGTTAATTAAAATAAAATCTGGTTTAATTTATCAAAATATCATCAGGTATATCAATACTTTGTGCGAGGTGAATAAACAAGCTAAACCCAAATATTTTAATGATGTATTTCTCTATTGTTTAAATTTTGCCACTTGGTTAGAATCTGTTAATTTAATCCCTTTCATCTTGTTGTTTTTGCTGATGCAACAACTATGACAAAAATTCATAGAAGCGGAGATATAACACTGCCTTACACCTCTATCAAATGAAAGTTCCTAGATATAAATTCTACTTTTTAACACACTCTGTTCTTGTAAGGTTTTAATCCAGAACAAACTATGTTGGCAAAATTTAAAAAAATCGCAGGGTTTAAAGTATAACATTTTGCTGATATTGGGTGGAATGCATTTTGGTAATCTAAGGTTAATATGATTAAGATTGAAGTGTTGCTATCCTCATATTCTATAAAACGTGATTGTTCTAGGAGGAACTGCTATATAACTTTCCATTTATAAAAGCCAGCCAGATCTTTGTTGATAACATTTTTACCACCTTACTTAGGCGTATGGCCAAAGTTTTTGCTGGAATATTATAGTTCGTATTAGTTGCAGAGATTGGTCGCCAGTTTGCCAAACAATCTATTGGCAAATCTTTCCCTTCATGTGGTAACGTTATTACACCTTTTCGTTGAGATAGAGAGAGTGAACCCATTCGAAAACTGGAGTCATGGCTCTAAAGAATTAATGTCTTAATTTTGCTCCAGAAACACTTATAAAATTCAGCAGGTATACCGTCTAGGCCTGGTGACGATTAGTTTTTCTTTCCTTTTAATGTATTTATTAACGCTTCTTCGATGTTGTTTACACACACACAAAAAAAAAACGGTATATTTTACAAATTTTAATTATGTCATTGTGCGCGGTAACCCCAATTACTGTCGATAAAAATAAATCTTTACAAAACAGAATAGTTATCACAAGAAGCTTCATAGATGGTCTATAACTGAATAACACTTATGCCTGAACAAAGCTTTGAGCCGAAAAAAAATGAATTGTTTCTCACCATGAGTGTATAGATCTACACAGTCACTTTGTTTCCCTTCGCGCATTTGGAATAAAGAAAATAGTGTAATCCAAGGCGTATGCAAATCTTTTTTCGATCTATTGGTCGTCCATCCCCAAAACAGCTCACGGTGCTCATTTGATTTCCTATTCCCAGGACCTAGAACTTTAGGCCTAATCTTTTAATCTCTTTGCTTAACAGCTTCTGTCCTTCTACGCATATTTTTATTGAATAATTATACTCATTTGCTTTCTGATTCTGTATTTGATGGCGGAATGAGATTATTCTTAAACACTACTTTATGGTATATTCTCTGTCTCTGTAAACAAACGAAAAATCTATGGACAATGTTTTTTTTTTATATCTTTTTGGGGCGAGGTTGCTTTCTCAGTCCACAACACCAGTTTGCCAATATACATGAGGAGTTTTAATCCCAACCTTTTGTCTATGTTTGGGTCGGCGCCATAACAATGTATAGAATATTCGTGCCTTTTTGTCTCGCTATATCTTCGTTTGTCAGCATGCACCATTGTCAGACTCTAGTTTTGGGATTGTTCGCGATGTGGCATAATTTCTTATAATAAATGAAGCAATCAACCGAAACAAACATAACAAGCAAACAAACAGTATTTGAAGAGTTCTCTCTACAGATTGTCCTTAAAATATAGGTGAAAGTTAATGTTTCTGTATACAGTATACCACACGACAATAAAACCTATATAAACAGGCTAAATTTACAAACACTATATTCCTTGTTTAAAAATGGAGCCCTATGAGATACAGAAGATTCTATGAAATATTTTTTTTAAAGCAGACGCATACAACTTTTTAGGATAAAGGTTAAAAAATTTGAACAGACTCACCACTCAAAAGGCTTTTTGGGATGCACAGGAAAAAAGATAATCACTTATAAAATCCGTCCCTAAAAGCGGGAAAAAGGAATAATTCTTTCTTTCTTCAAAGTTCTTCAGATACTTGCACGAGAAACTAAAAACACAAGTCCTAAAACTTTCTCTGCCCACCGCTGTTTTTTTCCTTGCATAACTCGAAAACAAAAACAGACTTTTTGGTATCCTATACAATTCCTTAAGTTTTTAAAATCTCAGGAGTAATTAATGTTTATTGTGTTTATGAATACAGATAAGATCACGGAAATAATGTAGGCCTGGTATTTCTAGACCTACATCTAAACACAGATTGGTGGTTATAAATACACGCCGCTACCATATGGCGCGTACTAATCGCAAGTCTAAGACGCGTCGTAAAGTTACCACAGTATCGTACTTGCGACCCTAGTTAAACTACCATACATCTATCTCAAACTTTAATGGACTGCAAGACGAGACGACACATACGCTAGATCTAGAGTAATTCACTTCAGGTTCCTCTCACTCAAATAATCTCTGCCGTGAGAATCTCGCATGTGCGCGTGTGCGTGTGTGTGTGTGTGTGTGAGAGAGAGAGAGAGAGAGAGAGAGAGAGAGAGAGAGAGAGAGAGAGAGAGAAAGGGGGGTGGTGGAGGGAGGGAGGGAGATAGGGAGAGGGGGGAAGGAGGGAAAGCTATGTAGAAAGAAATGTAGAGGCAAAGAGAGAGAAAGGTAGAGAGAGAGACACACACACGGAGAGACAGAGGTGCAAACAGAGAGAAAGTGAGAGAGATAAAAAGTGGGAGTTTGGGGGTGGGGGGGGGGGGAGAAGGAGCGCACCATTACAAGTCATACTTTACATTAATCACTGCGCTGGAAATAAGCCCTCTTATCTCACAGAGGTATCTTTGTGTTTATGCGTTGTGGGCTTGTTTCAGTAGCGACGGGGGACTGTTTCCTAAACGTATTAGAACTAGAAGTCTTGCGGCAACGGTAATAATCATAGCGGTAACGGGTCGACTCATAGCTCCATCCTAGACTTACGGAGAAAAAAGGCGTTCGGAAAACTCCTTGCAAAATGGGCGACACTACGTCGTCCAAATCGCGCTGTGTACCGCGAAGCCTGCATTGTTTTAAAGTGCCCGTCGTCTAATCCTTATCAGAGCTGGTAGCGTTGACGTAATGCTGTTTACTGTTTAGCCCCATTACCTAGGAAAGCAATGCTGCTGTAGATTGTGTGTGATGGGTGGTGGCGAGCCGGCGCAGGCAATGCAGCGTAAGTCTCATAATTTGGAGGTCCTTGGTGTGAATCCCGCAACCGTTCAAAAATGTATGTGTCTAATTTCGTCCCATAGTGGTTAGGAAGGACTGTGTTAGAATACTGCGACTGGACTGAAACGTGTGTGGCGGCACATAACATTTCAGACGTTATTCTTGGGGTTCATCCACACCATAGCATATATATTATACATATAAAGGCGGCGTTGGACGTTTAGACAATATAACTACAACTCGTCTGATCAGTGCTAGTAACTTTTACCTATGTCGTTTAGCGCAAACACCATAGGACTGCGAACAATTATTGTATATTGTATTTGACTATGTCCAGTTGTCCACAGCTGTTGAGCCACTCCCAATGAGGGTGGGCTGTCTAAGGTAGAGCGTTTGCCTTTCTACACGTTTCTTCTCTACTGGTTTGAGTGGTTGACAAGAACAACGTGCCGGTGTCAGTATAACTAAAATGTGATTGGCCAAGTCCTGGGTATCCCACTCTTAGGTCCCGCGCCCTTGTAGGATCTTTCTTGAGTTCTACGCGACGTCAAACTTGATGAGAGTTTTGCTTGTTTCAACCAAAGATTTATTTACTCATTTTTTTCCCTTTATCTGAAACTTAAAAGAACTACATCAAAGCGAAACCCAGGTTTGCTAATAAAAATATATTTGTCCAATTTCGTCCCCTACAGGTTGAGTCGGTGTCAGTATAGTGTGACCGGCTGAGACAGGAGTCAAGGTATCCCCGCACTGTCTCTCAGTGGTAGGAGGTTAAAGTGTAGGACGTTTGTCTTGAGACCCGTCCACAACATAGTCTGTAGTGCCGAAAGTGCAATAAACTCAAACTCAAACTACGCCCACACCGCCTACTACTATTTAAGTCCATCAGGGTATTAGCAAATATTATCCTACTCTCTAGTATTCCTAGTGGTGGTACATGACTAGTGTATTGTGTGCTGTGTACTTGCAGCTGTTGCACTGTTAGGTGAGACATCCATAATTATCTTTCTATTGTATGGCAATTGAAGTGCTTTGTGTTTTATAATAGACGTACACCTACTCAGTACAGCGTGTTATTGTCTTTCTAATCCCTAGTCAGGGTATAGGCCTTTAACAAGCTCTTTCTATTTTTCCTCTTTCTTTATTCTTTTTACACTTGTTTTGTATCATTTGGGTGTATTTTTTACCACCTCGAGATAGATTCACGTGCTTGGAGATTCATCTTTTGGCAATGAAATATCCAAAGTTGTGCATAGCCTGAATTCCATCAGGTACCTACATCCAGCGGAACAGGTATCCCGGTACATGGGACTGAACCTGTTCCTGTTCCGATAACCGTTACCGTTCCTGTGTAACTCTAACTGTAACTGTTCTAATTCAGTGTAGAGGGTCTTGTTCTGCTGTTGATGGGACTAGATATAAATATATACTCTAGAATTTCGTTTTTTTTACCCCTCTTTATCCTTTCTTCCTCTGGATAGACATAAACACTATGTTACCATGTATACACGCGCATTATGTAAGATATAATGTTTTAGCATTGATTTGAGCCCGTACGCAATTCTACATTAGCTTAGTGAGTTTCATCGTAAGAAGCTTCCAACGCAATAACTTTGATGCAACCGGTACCTTCACTTACTTAGTTCGTCGTAATCGCTAAGTTAGAAAAATCCAAGAGTAAATTTGCATCTTCTTCTGTCGCAAACTTGAGCCTAGATCTACGTCTAAACTTGCGTGTAGATCTAGATCTAGCGTTATTATTAATGAGAAACTAGAATCTATACCTAATTTAGTTACAAGAAAGTAAATAAAACTAAAATGTATGAAATTACTTGATCTAATGTGGCCGCAGCAGCAGGAAAGTGTGAGTGTGTGTGTGTGTGTGTGTGTGTGTATTGTTTGAAGGTGTGTCAGAAGGTCGCACTGGGTCAGCGGAAATGACTGTTGCCTACCTAAACCTAACTACACGAGCGTCGTAAAAACAGTTAGCGTAGCTGTTACGATAACTATAAACTTAGCGTAGTTACGTTGAAAAATAACCGTGACCGTTTCATACGGGCCCTGGTATCTACCGCAAGGGGCGCGCAGTGGCCCTGGGGTAGATGACTGGCTTCCCGCGCATAAGGTCCGGGTTCGAGCCCAGGTAATTGCGCTCCCTGAAGGTTGGGTCGGTGTCAGTTTAATGTGATTGGCTGAGATAGGAATCATGGTATCCCCGCCCTGTCTCGTATGTGGTAGCACATAAAATTGTCAGACGCCAGTCTTGGGGCCTGTCCACAATATAGCCTATATAGTGCTGATGTTGGATGTTAAACCAACGTAACGCAAAACAACGAATCCACCGGAACCGGTATTGGAACAGGTAAATGTGACCCCTATCCGATCCAGGTACCGGTACATCGATATGTTCCGGTTTCCCATCTCTAATGACAAGACTTGTAGGATTAATGGGTGAGCCACATGTTACTAGCGCATGATAGTTGTAGAAGTGTATATGACAGGTAAATGAAATAGTCTATCATCACCTTACAACATTTGTTACACCTGGCTTAGTGCAAAGTACAAATTGGCGTGGGGGGGGGGGGGGGGGGGGGGGAGAGAGATAATGTATTTTTCTTTATTGGAACAATCACTGTATAATACAATGCTGGAGTAAAAATGAAAGCACCATAAAAAATATCTTTCGTTTTTGTTTTTTTTTAAGTTGCTTTTGAGGCGAAACTGTGGCTGTAAACGTTTACTATAACCCATGCATTAGTTGTGAGTAGGATATGGATTAAGTGACAGTAATGAACGTTATTGTAGAGAAAGAGAGAGTCATAGAGAGCGACAGGTAGAAATAGACAGAAAAATAAATACAGAAAGAGACAGAAAGAGATGGGAAAGATACATACACAATGCAGAGAGAAATAGATTAAGAGAGGGAGAGAGCAAGATAGACTGAGGAAGAGTGTCAAAGAGGGAGAGAGAGAGTGGAAAAGAGAACGTAAGACAACCCATAGTCAGAAAATATTATTTACAGGGCCTAAGCATGCTCTAATAAAATGTATCCAATATAGGTCTAGATCTAAATTTTCGGGTAAAGTTTATGAGATCGATCCACTGAAGCTGGAAGAAAACAAAAGGCGTACATAAACTTCTTTTAATTCCTGTATTTACAAGTGTACTTTTTTATCTTTCATTTTTAAGTTATTGTGGACCATTTTTTTGTTTCTCAGATACAATTCACCATTTTTTCCGGATTCCTCTTCATGTTTAGCAGCTTTTTGCAGACTCTGCTTTCTCCGAGATAGAGTCTTGTCAATCAAAAAACAAATGTCTTGAAAAACCTGCTCCCGGTATATTTCTGTTTCTATGTATTGGGAAATAAGTATATAAATATATAGACTAATTTCAAGCGCGTGCTATTATAATGCTTTGAATCGATTGTCATGTGCTTAAGCTATAACATTATAATCATTCAGAGACAGCTTTAGCCGAGCTTCTGGTAAAGAAAATGTTATAACATGCTGGCCACCAAAGACTACTCCGATATATATGTGTCCATGGCTTGGTTTCCTAATACATATTCTTAACAGTTACACTGCGCTCTAGACAAGTTCCAAGACAGGTGTCTGACATTGTAACAATAATTATGTTTTACGTGTTGGTACACAATAAATCCAGTGCCAGAGGGGAGACACTAAAACTGCACTCTCAGCCGGTAACAGTTACTGATCCCGAGACTCTCAGCCGGTCACAGGTACTGATCCCGAGACTACCAGTAGCGGACACAGTTACTGATCCCGAGACTACCAGTAGCGGACACA